>JAOYNU010047741.1:0-91317 GCA_026745395.1 Tympanopsis confertula | reverse complement strand
AGCTATTAGACCCAGCCTTCCAGGATGCCGCCATAGACGCCATTATTGAAGAGTGCACCGAGAAGTCAAAAGAAGACAAATACTGCGAGCAGCTTCAGAATGCGGTAATTTATGCGTACAGCAACTCATGCGAATCGTCGCCAATTCGCGGGATACTGGTGGATATATTCGCGCATGACGGACAGAGCGAATGGCTGAGTGGATGGACTCCTCCGGGTCGCTTCTTCTCAGATCTTACATTGGCACTTCTGGAAATTCGAGAGGCTCCCAACACATCTCTGAATCCTCAAAAGTACCGAGCAGTCCAAGGAGAATGAACGGGGCGTTTCGAAGCTGTGGTCGTTCTTGTTCCTGGGTTTCATTGCTACTTCACATTAATGTCGACCGTCGAGGCCTGTTACCTGAATTAACTCAACAAGAATAGTTTCAACTAAAATGTATGGATCTAGCCACTCTAATTCAGAGTACAGATGAGTTTTCATTATTAGAAGCTTAAGAATTCATCGAGACTAAAATAGAGGAGGGTACTCGTAGGCCAGGCAAATGCCTTCCATGTATCCAGTGGCAGGAGAGAGACTAGGAAATACTGCTGGCTTTGAAATTTCCCAAGTTCAGCGAAATATCGCAATGTATTATCTATCACCTAAAGTTCCACCTAAGATGCAGTATACTGGTGTCACTTCTATCACGAGCTACCTCAAAATTCAACTGACCCAAGACCAGATGGAGGGTTCCTTTAGAGCATCAAGTGATCAAACCAGCTCTTTTCCGTCAAAGAAAACAAAGAGAGTCTACCTATAGACAGACAAGGGTATTTGAAAGGCACCTCGTTTGATGGAATCTCATCACTGTAATCCCGGAAGCGTCAATGCTCTATAGCCCATGGGTCAGCTGTCGACTTTGTGTAAGATTTGTGCTCTTTCAATTCCATCTTGATAAGGGCTGGCCAATTTCCCTGAACGACTGGTATGAGGACCTGAACACGGGTATCTAATAATTATTCAGCCAAAAAAATGCTCCTCTGGTACTACAGAAATGCGCCAGCTCAATCCGCTTCTTCCGCCTGCTGCTTCTTCCAATTATCCACCCATTGCGTGATTCTATTGCAGTTGCTTTCGACGTCTTCCGACTTTTCGCTGCTTAATTCCACCACGATTTCTTCATCGAAAGCCTCTTGCGCTTCTTCAAGGAGCACGCCGAATATTTCCGCATCTAAGTTCTCTTGTAATTTCTCCTCGTGATAGCCTCTATTCATCGCGCATCAGTAACGTTGTCGTAAAACCATGTTGCTAAAATAGATCTTGAAAAACGAATGCGTACCTTGAGGAAAGACGGTCGTAATGAACGGAGGTTGATGGGCATCGGAGTACCACAACCAAGTCGATCCAAGCTTTAGGGAAAAGATCGCAGGCGTGCCAATCAATCAGGTACCCGCCCTGAAGGACCTCATCTTCGATTGCGTCTAGTAGCTGCAAAATGTACCCCACGTCAGTCTCAATTCTGCGCCAAAAATCCAGGGAAAACACCATGGAGGGGTAGTTCCACGGCGGGGAAGATAAACCACAAGCGGGCTCATAACCATGCATTGAAGCAATCATTATATTCCCATTGCGCCCTTGGAGCTAAAGTTGCATACCTTGTCTTCGTCCACCACCCATGTCTTGAGCTCTTCGTCATAGGTCTCGTAACAATCTCGGTCTTTGGCGATTTGATTGACGGACAAATGCTTCAACCCGATTTCTTGCGCCACTTGTTCGCAGTGAACTGTCTTCCCCACTCCCGGCGTCCCGGTAATAATCACGTTCGGAGAGGTGCGCATGTTTTTGAAATAAACTTGACTGAATATCGCGAGGAGAAGAAGTGGAGGAAAAATGTTGGTGTCTGCACTTATCTTATCGGTTCTGACGTTCGTGACCGCCCGCATAGGGGAAAAAGACATCGGATGTTTCGCGTTTCTGCTGCCGATCTCAAATCGCTGCACTTTTCTCTAGCACCCTTCAAACCCCTGGTTGCTTCGGGAGAGGTGTCGATTTCGTCGAAAACCGTCCATGCTGGCACTTTAGCTGGGTTATTATACGCCTCTGCAGGCCAATTCCTCGTCATTCCCGCTCCGCAACAATGTCTCTAGAACAAACCATCCGCCAAATCGATGCCTACCGGCTGGGCACCGGTGTAGCATTGCTATTTCTCATCGCTTTCTACTCGCCTGTTATGGTACTTGTGCTATCCCCGGTATATGGTTCTTTGCCGGCACATATCTTCCATGGCTACGGAGTTGCCATATTCGCAGGCGCTGGATGGTTTGCAAAGGACCAGGTGATGAGGCGCCTTGGCCGTACCGCTGCCTATTTACTCCCCGTCCTCGCATTCTGGACTCCTACTCTGCAGTATTTTGCAATGCAGCAGAGCACCAAGCTGGGAAACCCTGCCGGTCCGGTGATTACCGAGCTGCTTGGCTACTACCCATTGGTCACACTTACGGTCGCAATTGCAGGTAAGCAGATTCAATCTGCTTTACATCTTGAAGCGCAGGGCGAGATCGCATCAGAGCACATTCCCTTGATCACCTCGTATGTCATATACGCAATTGGAGAATCTATCGCCCGTAAGATCTTGTCCCACGCAATTGGATTCACCGTCATCTTCTCTCGGGCGGGCATGCAATTCGTCATTGCTCTCCTTTACTCCGCCATTGTTCCTCGATCGAAGCTGCTCCTGTTGGCCATTCCATCTCTCCTTTTCACGCTTACTTCCGACGTTCATCTGGGTGGCATTGGTGCGGCCAACTCGGCGATTCAGCATGAAGGATTCTCCCTTCTCGCGCGCCAAGAATCTAACACTGGCTATCTTTCGGTCCTTGAGAATGAGCACGACGGATTCCGTGTCCTGCGGTGCGACCATAGCCTTCTTGGTGGCCAATGGACTAAGAGTACCCCTGGCTATCGGCCCCATGTCGAAGATCCCATTTATGCAATCTTTGCTACACTTGAAGCTGTCCGGCTAGTCAACCCGGACCATGGTGGCGAGCGTGTTGATGCCGGTAGTAAAGCACTTGTCATCGGACTTGGAATTGGCACGACACCTGCGGCTTTGATTAACCACGGCATTGACACGACTATAGTTGAGCTTGACCCCGTTGTCCATAAGTTTGCAACTCAATATTTCGCCCTGCCACCAAAACACCACGCAGTGATCGAGGACGCAACAAAGTTCGTGAAAACTGCCCGAAAATCGGATACCCAATACGATTATATTGTCCACGATGTCTTCACTGGCGGTGCTGAACCTGCCGAGCTATTCACCATTGAGTTCCTGCTTGAACTTAGCGCCCTTCTGAAGGATGATGGAGTTATCGCAATCAACTACGCTGGAGACCTTGCTTTGTATCCCACCGGTCTTGTTGTCCGTACAATTCAGGCTGTCTTCCCATCTTGTCGTATTTTCCGTGAGCAAGCCGCCACCAAGGATGATGAAAATTCAGACTTCACAAACATGGTTCTCTTCTGCAAGAAGAGCAACGAAACCCCCCTTACTTTCCGGGATGCTGTCAGCGCAGATTTCTTGGGTAGCAAATCACGCGAGGCATATCTTGTCCCGAAGCACGAAATGGATTTCTCTATTTTTGCGAAGATCCCTAAGAAGGGACGACGAATTCTCATCGCAAAGGAAGTTGGTCGATTGCACAAGTATCAAGATCGGGCTGCCTTGGAGCATTGGTCAATCATGAGGACAGTTTTGCCTGAAGCAGTTTGGGAAAATTGGTAATCGTGAAATTCTGATGCCATGAGTATTTAGTCCAATATAGCCTGTTGGTGTGGTATCTACATTTCAGAGTAACCAAAAATCGACTGTCATCTTCATTTCTGGCTCAATAGGTTCCACTATGTTAATCTATTTGTGTGTCCATCGTTCCATCCAAGTGCTAATATAACGGTGCATCAACCCCTCCGTCACTGGATCTTTGACAAGAGCAAGGGAAGGACAATCTTGTGTTGTGCGTTTGGTCTCGAAGACATATCCCGCATCCTCAGACTGCCCACCGCTCTTTCCGGCGTACTTAGATTGCCAGAAGTCGAACAGTTTGATGCTCGGGTTCTTCTCTGGATCCTGGTCACTCTGAGCCAGGTTCTGCAGCCACTTGTCCGGTGAAACGACCTCGAAACTTGGCAGCGCAGAGCCCTTCTGCAATGCCGGAAGCAGATCATGTTTCCAGCTGAAGCTTTTCGGGTTGACCAGATGATAGACAAGGTCCTTCTCTTCGGAACCGAGTGACGTACGGAGACTAATGTCAGTGATGGCCAGGGCACATTGGTCAACAGGTAGCCAACTGGGTCTCTCATCGAGAGCAGGGAGGGAACCCGTCGTCAAGGTACTGCGGAACATCAAAGCGATAGCTTCTGTATCGTTCCACTGTGCGCTATGAGTGTCTCCACCAAGCTGCCCAATTCTCAAGACCCTTGCATGGATACCTGCATTGCGCATGGCGTTTCGAGTAATATGTTCAGTCACCAGCTTTGATCTTCCATATCCCATCGTTTGAGCATGCGCAAGCTCCTCCACGATAGTCTCTCGAATAGTCGCAGGTTTTGGCGTATTACTCGCAGCACTGACGCTGGAGCAGAAAAAGAAGCGTGCTGGAACTGGAAGCTTGGAGCGCAAGCAGAAATTGATAAGGTTGTATGTGCCACCGATATGCTGTTGCTCAAAGGAACGCACCCCAAGGTTGAAATTGACGGCCCAGGCGCTGTGGATAACATTCGTCAGAGAGGATAAGAGGTGCTCCACTATGAAGCTATCCAGGCCTAGATTTGGCTGAGACAAGTCACTAGGTACGGCGCGAAGCTTTGCAGCCTCGTCATCGGTCAATTTGATTTGTCGATCATTCAATGCTTTCATCAGGCGAGCTCCGGCGCTTGCTTGACCTGGAGCGCGGACGAGGGCCCAAACCTCAGAGACAGAAGGTCGCTTCACCAGCTCGGCAATGATGAATGCGCCCAGGTTTCCTGTTCCACCCGTGACAAGGAAAGACTCGGTCTTTGGCTGATGTTGAAGCGTGGGGATATGGTGTGTGAAGTGGGAATATTTGTCGATTAGTTCACGCATAATCTTGATCTCATCTTCCTCCACTGCTTCTTCGCCGGTTCGCATTTGATAGAGGTGCTTTGCAAGTGCGCGAACGGTACCTTTCTCAAAGACAATATTTTGTGATAAGTTGCTACTCTGTTCTCCAAGGTTGATATCGCGGACAATGCATCTCCAAATTCGCGTTGTCTGTAGACTGTCCACGCCAGCTGAGAAGATGTCCGTGTCGATATCCTCTAATGAGACATCCAAATCATCACGGAATCTGGAAAGCAACCAAGCCTCTAATTCTGGTATGCTCAGAACCAGAGACCCTGTTCCCTCGCCATCTCCTTCGAACGCCGCGTATGCTTGCTTAATGTCTTCGTCGAATTGTTGATAGACTTGGGCACGAATGCAGGTGCCCTTGTCTGTACGCGCATAAGTGACATCAGCACCCTTGATCACAATGAGCTCCTTTGGAATTCGAGAAAATGATTCGGCCCGAGAATTTGCCGCTTCGACTGCAGGCCAGATCTGCTCTAAGAATTCCTCATCGCTCAGATCTGTTGCTTTGCCAGGTGCTCGGAATATCAAAGCCCCCGGAACTGTTCGCTGGAAACCAAACACGACGCAATCACCGACGAGCTCTTCTTCTCGCACACGACCCTCAATTGGAATCGGGAGGACCTTCTCACCATTCACAAGCGTGATCCGGTCGTCTAAACGGCTGAGATACTTGTAGAAGTTGCTTTTTTTGGGATCTGGGTGTCGTGTGAACAGATCGGATGTGCGGAAGCTGTTTTCTGGATTCTTGTCGCTGAATGGGGCCTTAGAATTGGAGGGACCCTTGCTGGGCAATCCATCCAACCCTACACATTCGAAGACGCCGGGAGATATCTCGTCCATCAAGGTAAAATCAGCCACTGGCCGATGCAGTCGCATGTACTGCCATTCGTTATCGCCCGTATCTCGAAACGAAGTCATGATCTGTCCTGTTTCTGTCGCGCCGTAGTTCGCCACAAGGTTGACGCCCTGCGAGACTAACCTATCACCTAGGTCATCTGGGAAGCTTGAACCGCCGAACAATACAAGCTCTGGTCGAGAGAGGGCAGTGACGCCTGCTTGTTTCTCTGCCAGTAACTTAATGACATATGGCACTGCAGTGAACTGCTCTGGGTCTGCGACCGCTAAAGCGTCGTACAAATTCTGGTATGTGACTGGAAGAGAATGGTTGCCGATATAAGCAGGCGCTCTTGTGTAGAAAGCTCGCATGATCTCCATCAAGCCGTGAGAATGGAACAATGGACTGATGTTAAAGAGGCGCAAGGCGAAACTTTTTCGACCATTGGCGAGAACCTGATAATTGGTGAGGAAAATAGGCTTGGGGAACCCTGTGCTTCCAGAGGAGTGCAGAATCCAGGCCGTTTTCCCGCTTTCTTTGGCTGGGTCTGCGCCATCTCGAGTGAAACGAAGTGAGCTAGCAGGGCGATTGAACCAATCTGGCCTTTGCAATACGGGAAAGCTGCGGCAACTTGGCCGTTCCTTGTGAATTTCCTCGAATGTAGACTTGAATTGGCTGGCGATAATCATCAGATGGCTGTCTGCCAATGCCATCAGACGAGCATGGGCATCTGGAGTCAGGCGAGTAGAAAGGAATAGAACAGCATAGCCCAAGCGATTCAATGCAAAGAAGGTCAAGAGGACCTCGAAGCTTGACCCTATTAACAGGGCTACTACTGGTGCTTTCTCTAAAGATGGGTCCTATTTCACTTATT
Source organism: Tympanopsis confertula (assembly GCA_026745395.1). Taxonomy (NCBI): domain Eukaryota; kingdom Fungi; phylum Ascomycota; class Sordariomycetes; order Coronophorales; family Scortechiniaceae; genus Tympanopsis; species Tympanopsis confertula. Next base: position 84,478 of record JAOYNU010047741.1, on the reverse strand, counting down.
AGAAGATGTATCGATAGTCATGCCGTTGAACATACTGCTGGCGGGAGGTCATGCTCCATGTAAAAGCGAGCTGCCACATCTGTATATCGGTCTAGGTCTTTCCCCGTGTACTCCTCGAAATCATTCGCACTTCGGTTTGGATAGCAGATCAATGGCCGTTGAGCTGCATCTGACTCTGCTGCATGAGATCTGAGCAAGCCATCAATGGTCATGAACTTTTCCACGGGCGGATAGCGGGCATGGAGAGTTCCATTGAACAGGCGAGTAGCGATGTCCTGTGCCCTTGACGGCTGTACGGCCAGCGTAGTCGTGGTTGTAGTTAACGTCGACATCTTTGTGAACACCAAAAGGGTAAAGCTGTTGAACGGAACGCGCTATCGTGTCTCTTAAGTACCCAACCTGCTGTGTTCTCCATGGGGTTCCCACTCGGCGGCCCTCCGAGGCGGCAATTGAAGATATCCGGATATCCGGCCAGGAATTCCCAAGCGCCGGAAAAGGTGTACTCGAATTATCTGGGCCATTTCCGACGTCAAACTGCTTCTTAGTATTCGAGAAACATTTAGGAATACAGTAACTTACTACTCTATCTGATGTTCTTTCGAGGGGGCTCCGTGGTGCCTTCTCACTCTCGGATTTGAATGGTAATTCCGGCAACCGTGAAGACTTCCGGATAAGTACCCCGCATTGATCGGCGCTACAGGACAGAGCAGTTGATTGTACGGAAGTAAAAATTATCATGAGGTATATCGCTAGTGGGCTTGAGCCAACTCGTCAAAAATAAAAAAGAGAACATGAGAGACAAAAAGTGCAACTGATTTCAATAGTTCAAATTGATATACAGTGATTGGGTATGTGGAAGCGTCCCAATGAGCGACATAATAGGGTTATGGAATATCAACTTGTATCTTTACCCCACATGAATGCCATTTCCAAGATCGCTCATGAGATCAGACAGACTCTGTACAAGCGGAGGTGCATTTTCTAGCGCATCTGGTAGGAGCAGCCCTCTGGCAACTTGCATAGCAGGGCCTATATCCGCGAGCAAAGCTGGTGCATCATCGGGACGACGAATAGCAGGAGAGCCACATCCCAGCGTCACGAATTTCGAAACAGCACTTTCATCTTCTTCGTCAAGGAATACCGTTGGACCGGCACTTGACAGAGTTGATACATGATTCGCGCCTTGGTTGGAGCTATGAGCCTTGGAAACAACCCCGTAGGACCAAAATGCGAGACTGGCATAGTATACCCCAATGGCCATGAAACTGTGCAATGAGCTAGTAGGAATATCTCGAGCGGCACGAATTGCTTGACCTGCATGCCAAACAGATCGCCGGGAATCCGTACTGGCAATCCATTCAAGAGCTGATTGGTAAACACGGCGGGCTTCTTGACGGTCCTCCTTTCCAGCGAAGAGCTGGAGCTCTTCGAAAGACATATACAAGAGCATCGAGATCACTTCACATGTAAGCTTGACCTCAGCTCTATGTGGTGATTTAATTTCGGAAAGGACCATGCGGAAATGCTGAAGTGATTCGTCAAGCTCTTGCCGTCTGGAGTTGATGACAAGAGCATGCCAATGCTTCGAGTTGGCGGTTGAAACAAACTTCAGCCGATGGTACTCACTAATGAGGCCCGAGAGACCGTGGAGGAGAACCAATGCAGAAAATTGGGAATCAATGATCTCCTGGCATATAGAAAGCTGCGACATGTCGCGAAGAAGATCTGCAAGCGACGGGACGCGACCCGGATTGAGGGCAAGATATGCCTTCTTCCACTCGGTAGATGTTCGAGCTTCCCATAATGACTTTGGAGAAGGGAGTGGTAGCTCTAAGTCTGCATAGGATATCAAGTGGTTTATGTTGAGCGTAACCGCCGTTTGAGCATCGTGGATAAACAAATGATAAACAAGTCTGGCTTCAATCAGTTTCTATCAAGCCTTGAAAACAGTCAAAGATTACTGACCTCTTGAATGACTCTTGCTCAATCCACTCTAGCCATTTGCTCTCTAGTACATCGCTTGAATCATCTTCTGTAGGGACGATGGCTGGATATACCGATCGGCGGAATCTGAGACCTCGTCTCAGCATAGTGATTATTGGTTGCGCAAAGCTCTCCGCGATTTCAGTCTTGCGTCGGTTTCCACTCCATATCCCGATGTCGATTTGGAGGGCATAGGTCTGCGATGCGCGCAGATCACGCGTGGTGCTATTATCGTTCTCATACTAAGAAGAATTTAGCCACCGTCTGTCCAATATGCAAAAAGATCTAAATACCTTGGTCGTTAAGTACCAACGGACAATCTCCATCAGAGCATATCCAAGTTTCCTGATAGTGGGGACTTTTGATCGAACTGCCCCGGCTGAAGCTAGGGCTGCGAGAATGCTCGCTTGTTCAGTAGTAGGCCGAAATGTCGGGGCATGAATAAATGAAACAACGGTGTGACTCTGATGTTCGAAATATCGTTGTATAAGCCCATCCAGGAGATCTGTGCTTGGAAAGCTTCTCATGATGCGGTTCATATTAGCCAATCGGCTGATGTCCAGAACCAGACCAAATATCATATCTCGGTTGTTTTGAGATAGACGTTCGCAGAGGATCTGCTGACTGGGCGCAATATCAGGACTATGAATTGATTGGGGCAATGAAAGGTTTTCGTGGTCGTTGAACGCTTTATCTAGGCCTTGAACGGGCCTCCATGCGGATAATGAGGAACGATGGTATGCTTCAAGTCCGATGCCAATGTCACTCTCGACGTCAGAGGATTGCGCATCATTTTCGCCCGAGTTGCAAAACGCGATTTGGGAATTGTATAAATCAAGCAGACCGAAATCTCCGTCTGTTAAACTGAGGTCTAAAGTGGGGCTTTCTAGTGCCCCGTAGTGTGTGAACTCGGGGATAAGGGTGGAGGGATCGAAAGGGTCATTGTATCGCCCCAAAGTAGACACCAAGGAGTTGGGAATAAAGTCGGGGAAGAAACTGCCGTCGAAGCTGAAAATCCCGCTCTCGTGATCTGTAGGAGATACTATTGCTTGGTTAATAGGTATATCATCAATGTATCAATTATGAATATTCATACTCCCGTAATCTATCGCTGGCTGGCTTTCTGCTGTTCTTGCTGCTGGCTCTAGTGTTGATTCCTGGGAAACACCTAGCAAGGCTTCTCCGGTTGGCAAGGACTCTAATGCTGTCGAAATCGTTGGAAAAGCCACTGGGCTCGTCAAGTCGAATGAAAGATCAATGTTAGTTTGGGTATCAGGTGTGCACATTTGCAGCTGGGCTGGCTCAGGAGACGACCCCAGCGATGTTTCTTGCCAATCGCATTGAAGATTGCGCTCACGACATCTTTTGCAAGGTTTCTCTTCGTCGCATTTTAGTTTCGACGCAGCGCAAGTTTTGCATGCTTGCGAAACACGACTTTGCTTAGCTGCTGTGGACAACCTTCGGCGCTTCTTGTCTCTGTCATGCGAGTGTCCTGCTGCGTGGCGTTTCAACAAATCCCTTATCATTTACGATAAGATCAGCCCCAGATATCCCAACAAGAACGATGGTGCTTAAACTCACGGACGCGCAAATCCTTTGTCACATACGTCGCAAATGTATGGCTTCTCCCTTGTATGCGACCTGACATGGCGAATCAAATGATCCGCCCGATTATAGTGACGTTTGCAGAAGCCGCATTGGAAATATCCATCTTTCGATTTAAGGGGGACTTGAGGATGATCCATGGCCACAGAAGCGTGCGATGTTGTTAATCCAGCAGCAAGATGCTGTCAGTGAAACAAAACACATTTGAGAAAAATATGGATGCAGGGGCATGCAGCCCCAAAAAACAAAAATGCGGGGAAGCCTCGCTGGCTTTTCGCGGAGAGCCCGGTAGTCGTAAGCCACACTGCAATGAATACAAAGAGGGTTGGGGCACTTCGCAGACCAATTCATCCTGGTTATCCGTGTGGTCGCTGCCGGGGATGCCCCACAAATGTCTTCCAGTAGCCCGAATATCTGCGGTGTATAGAAGATTGCTACAGCATTCTCTGTGCATATTTTTGTGTTGCGAACCCCACAGCTGACCAGGATTTCACATATAATGCCATCTTCTTGAAAGTTCATTTAATGAGGCGCTTGGATTTATCAATATTGACTGACAATGTCTTTAATTTCATTCGTCATACGCGCGCCAGTCTGCGCCTCCTCGGGATGTGGGGGACATTTCCGATGCTCATCCGCAAGATGAATAGAGCACAGACAGCTATATCTGTTCAAGTAAAGACCCGCCAAAGAGCCAATACAATATATAAGCTCTTTTTATCTTAGAAAAATATATTGCATATTCAATCGCTGAAAATCATGAGTTCGTTCCAACATGGGCATTTCTATTGATGGATCCCTAACACTGTACAGGCTTGACACCGGTACACTTCTTCTCCCATGGATCGACGATGATGCTTGGGGAAGAGTCGGAAAGCGCAGACTACTGGAAAAAATGCGGAGACGAAGCTTTGGAACACAAAATTAAAGGGGTTGTTATCATGGTGAGGAGCTTCACAATGACGAGGAATCATATTCCGTCCACGCTGTTAACGTTCATACCTTTCTTCAGGGTGCGCATTGGGACTGCCTTGGAGATAAAATAGAAGTCTCGACTAGCCCAAAGCCGGGGAAAAGCCCAGTGGCTTATGTTAAGCCGGAGAAATATGTCAACTATGAGCTCAACCCAGATCTTCCCACTGCCGATCGGTGTATTGCCATGCTCTCAAAAGAGGGATTCAACGTTAGCGGCAATCCTACATTCGAATGGGTCCACGACGTCTACCTTATCCTCATTCGAATGTTCCCCAATGGCTGCCCACCGACGACCGTAATCTCTACCAATTCGCGCTTCGATCCTCATTTCCATCTCAAAATCGGAGCTACGTTGAGACCATTACGGCGAGAGAACTACTTGGTTATCGGGACAGGGGGTGCCGTGCATAACCTGTATCGCAACCGATGGGCTCCCATGGTGCGATTTAGAGATAACTTCGCGATGGAGACCCCGCCGGAAGAATGGGCTATGGAATTTCGCCAGGCAGTTGAAGACGTTATGACGAAGACATCAGGACCTCAATTGCGGCGTGCGATGACTCGGCTAATGAAGCATCCACGCTTCCGTGATGCCCATGCCACTGATGATCACTTCATGGCCGCTCTTTTCGTCGCTGGCGCTGCTGGAGATCCGGAAGACAAAAATTCATCTGGTGTCGTGGGCGCTGAGAGCTGGGAGCTCACCAATATGTGTAATTCGCAATTCACGATCGGAGGTTGGCAAAAGGAAATTGCTGTTTGAGTTGATCACTGTCGAGTGGGTATTTAAGGTTGTTATTGTCTGCGCAGAAATTCAAATCATTGTTGGATTAGACTATCGAGAACTCAGACCAGTATCTGTAGCCTCAGAGTTGCCATTATCATGTCTCTCCGGGAAGGTTGGTCCTTTCTCGAGTGACCTATAGTTCCAAGGTTAGATCGGCGATGACGTACGGGGATCCTCCGGTCGTTTTTCATGACCTGAGCATTCAGTCAAAAAATTTCCTATAGATCAATTAGCTCTGGTGCAAAGATATAACACAACATCATCCTTCAAATAAAAACAACCTACTTTCAAAGGTCATTCAGCGTCGATCTCGCAGGTTCTCATATTCCAGGGGGAATAAGCGGCCTCGGCTGCCGGGACCTCGGCCCCCGTTCCAAGGAAAAAGCTGCTGAGTCAGGCGCTGGAGCTGCCCCAACCGCGCCCGCTGTGCTCATGATTAAGTGTGGAGAAAGCTTGGGATTTAAACCGTCGGCTCCCAAGTCCAAATCCAGACCGACGAAATACCCCAGAAATCCAGACGTACACTCCGCAAATCGATCAAAATGGCTAGTCCTAAGATCACGGTTTACCTTGATATTGTGAGCCCATTCGCATATATCGCGTTTCACATTCTAAAGGTTGGTTATCAAGACTTCCGTCCCCGCATGAACTTATCCGGATAAGCCAACTGACTGCAAGATCAGAATTCTCCCACCTTCTCCCGGTGCGATGTTACATATGTGCCGATTTTCCTCGGGGGGTTGATGAATGCATGCGGCAACTCACCCCCTATTACTATCAAGAGTGCGTGAACCGATATGAGCATGTCGCGAGTGGTCTTACTAATGTACTGTACTGGTGGCAGACAAAGACAAATGGATTGATGTGGAACGGCGCCGCTGGGCAAAGTATTTCTCCATCCCCATCGCCGATAAAGCCCCCGATGGTTTCCCAATTCGCACGCTAGGCGCCCAGCGTGCTTTGTGTGCTCTCAGTCAGAAAGATCCAGCAAAGGTGGCACCGGCAATGGAGGCGCTTTTCCACGCTACCTGGATTGATCGGAACTCGAAGATCGGGGAGCCCGAAGGCTTTGGACCTGTACTCGAATCGGTGGTTGGCAAGGAGACCACACAAGAGCTGATTTCACTGGTGAGTCCTATTCGTCCATGCTATTCGAGTGATTGTCATGCTGATTACATGTTGCAGATGGGCGAGCCACAGGTGAAGTCTCTTTTGACTGCCAACACAGATCAGGCTTTCAAGGATGGTGCATTTGGGCTGCCGTGGTTTGTATGTACCAACCCCAACGGAGCAACCGAGGGATTCTGGGGCGTCGATCATATTGGGCAGGTCATAGATTTCCTAGGTCTGGATCGAAGCCGCGATAAGGGGTTCAAAGCACTGCTATGATACGAACCGTGGTAACCACATGCGATAATCAAATTGTATTCCATTCTATCCTATATTTCTGGCCGATGGAAATAGCGATTGGGCGATATACGCTCGTAGTTGCATGAACAGTTCGGACATGTCGCACATTAGCTGTTTGACGCATATGGCGCGTTGCTCCGATGTCGTTCTCGTAGGAAGTCACAGACTTGCTCCGGGTGCATATTATCGATGTGTTGGTGGTCCTCTTGGTGCTGTGCTGGATCCTCTTCTTCTAATGAGTTAGATCATCGCCCGCAATGGAATGGACTATATGTTGTACTTACCTTGCGGGGGGTCACTGGCCCAACTGTCTCTGCCTACTAAGGCGCTTATCCGAGTCTGAGTATTCTGCAAGACCTCCCCTGCTGCTGGAATTGCATCCTCCATCACAACTTTTTTCACGTCGGTGGCAGTATTGGTGGCAGCAGTTGTAACTCTGCTTGATAGATCGGGGACGGAGGTCTCGCCAATCAGTGAATTGACTTGTTGCTTCACGCCGGCAAGGGTTGTGTCGGGTGATCCTGCATCGGATTGAGTGGCATATATGTGCGACCGTTTTTCGGAGGGCACAGCAGTGTTCACAGAGTCGTCAGATGATCCCATATCAGCAAAGTCCTTCGCTGGTGGTGGGTTGTTGAGAGGCCGGGGGATGTTTCGCGGAGGAACCCGTAAGGCTGAATTTAGCGTGCAGGGCTGAAAGGGTGATGGAGCTATGACGGACTCGCACCAAAGATACGCCAGCCATGCGGGGATCTTAATTTTCCGTGGCACGATTCTAGGCAACAGAGATCTGAAGTGAAGTCATGGCACAATCGAGGATCAGTGGAGTTTCTTCTAGATGAAATGACGTCGCCCCGCGGGTGGCGCCCGTTGCCACGCGATGGATGCCCATTCATCTTGCCCGAAGTTCAGATGAATTACTAACAATGGACTATACTGTACTCCGTGCATAAATAAAACAACGATGCACCGACAAATCTTACAGGTATCGGTAAAAAAACCACGGCTTAGGCGTCGCTACCATCAAAATTGTAGAGATGGGCGGCGATGGGAAAGAACAGGTTATTCTGCCATTTCCGTCGCAAACTACTCGCTTTTTTCGGCGTGAACACTACTACCTACAGATATTGGGAATCTGTTTTTGAGCAGCATGAGCCTCGTGGGTTTCAAATTGGGTCGTGCACACGATGAGGCCGGTGCAGATCAGGAATCAAGCCGCACCATCGATATTCATTGCCGCGTTGTCTATAAGGAGAACCAAGTGGACTGAAGACCAAGTTTATCTGCATTGATAGACAACGCATTGCAAGTGATGCGTTGTGCCAACGGTCAGCCATTTCGCCAAACCGGGAGGCGAAAAGTGGTTCCAAGCGTAGACAATGCCGGTCCAGGGAAGTGGCCAGGTGTGTGACTATTCATGCGCCTCGAAGAGGACATGAGAGGCCGTTAACGGGATTGATATCTTCATTACTTCCGGACATAGGACTTAACAAACAAGCCGGGCAAGGTATATTTAAGCTAATGTCGTTTTCTTCAACGAAGATGGAAATAAATACAGAAAGCTTGTTCAACGAACATTCAATTAGTGTTTCGATTCCTGAATTGAATTACGTCGCCTGTAAGGCTCTCCCAAAGAGTCGCCATGCAGATCATTGCAATCGCAGAGGTACCTACCACTAAACAGTCCGGCGACAGTTCACTGCGCACGGGAGGCACGATTCGCCAGACTTTGCTCGCAGACAGCAGCACTGATGGGTTGAATTTCCGCTTTATCCGTAGTCAGTATCAGGGCGGAGACGCTGCGTTTGAGTCACCGAGGCATCACCACGCCTTCCAGCAAGTCCGCTTCACTGAAGCTGGCTCGGTCAACTATGCACCTGGCCATGATATCCCACAGGGCGACATCGCATATTTCCCGCGTGGGACTTACTATGGTCCGCAGCGCAAGGACCATGGAATCGGTCTCTTGCTCCAATTTGGCTTTCACGGCGAGCACCAGTCCGGACCACATTGGACGCAGCATCGCGCGGCTGCCCTGGAGCGCCTAAATGCGAGGGGTCGCCTTGAAAATGGCATATACTACCAGCAGGATGAGGCCTCTGGCCAGGAGATGGCGCGCGACGCCAACCAGGCGCTCTATGAAGAACAGTATTTCGCACAGACTGGCCAAATATTCTCCATTCCCCACGAGGGATATTCTGAACCGATCCTGATGCACCCTGCAGCCTTTGAATATTATCCGATTGCTGATGGAGTTCGGATGAAGCAGCTCGGACACTTCTTTGATCATCCCGGTCCGAACGCCGACATTCGGATTGGCATGGTCGAACTGGCGGACGGCACTTCCTACGCTCTTGCACCCGATCGCGCTCAGATTGCCTGGACACTCGATGCCGGACTAGCGGTTGAGAGTAAGACGTATGGCAAGCCTACCTGCCTCTACAGCCCGCGTGGCGAGGCACTGACAGTCCGTGCTGATCCCCCGACAGCGGATCGTAGACCAATCGAATTGTATGTCCTGGAGCTACCACAGCTCGACCCTGGTCAAAGAATATGATATGCGCCGAAAGTTCCTGCAACTAAGATCTTGTTTTGCTTTGTTTAAATTGGTGGTGTGTACGGTTATCGTATAGTCATTGGGTTTAGAGCCTGCACAATGTGATACGTTTCCGAGGATTTCCATATGCGACTAATATCTCATACATTCTGCGCATTTTAATCAATCAGTACTATAAGTCATCAATAGCGCACGGATGAAGCGAATGCTATGAATTCCGAGCTTTTTATCTACGGGGAGCTTGCATACCCCTGCGGACGATTCACGGTTATACATGGACATTGAGGGTTCATTACTAGGAGTGGCATATCCCTATTTGCTGGCGTAAAAATATGGCCTGCATCTGCAGAGCTCTGAGCGCTGTTATTAGTTCGTGGCTGATTAAGCTGATCAATGTCTTAACTCAGTGACAAATTTCCGCTTACGCGATTTTGTATCTTTGTTTATTTCAAACGTTAAATAGTGGCAGTCGGTTACATAGAAGGGCACTGATATCATTCAGATCTCTTTCTCAGTTTCTGTGTAATGGGTCAGTCAAGCCCTCCTCTCTCTCGCCGATATGATAGAAAAATCTGAATCTTTATTCTGGATGATAATGGCTCATACGATAGGCGCTATTTAAGCGCTATTTGGTCAAGAATGAAACAAAGTCTGTTGCCGATTCTTTTAGTATAGGAAGAAGTGACGGGCTCTAGCTGCACGGAGTCAACCTACCTATCATTCATTTCAGGTATTTCTTGAAGAAATCGGCAAATTGTTCGTATCTAGGATAACAGAGATGTTAGTGGCGCCACAAACTAAGTGCAATGAGATAAAAATAACACACCCTCGAGTGTACTCCGCACAACTATGTTCGTCGTCAAGCTTGGCTCGCGCACCCATCCAGCCATGCCACATAGAGCCGTAGGTTTCGACTACTCCGCCAAAAGGATTGCCAGAGATAATTTGCGAGTACTCTTTCACGACGTCTGCTGATTCGTCCTTGGATGCCAGGACGATGTGTGGGATGGCCAGTTTCTCGGCGTCCACTTTCTCAAGGCGGCTATCCATAGCTGTTAGCTTATACGTAGAGACAAGTTGTAAAGAAAGAAGATAGTCAATGCCTACCCAGGATGAGTTTGTCCAGTTGCAGTGAAGGGCGTATCTGGGCCAGAATTGAGGACAACGAGCTGAATCGCATGAGTATACTCTCAGACCAGCATAAAGTCCCAAAGGATCAACCGTACCTTGCCACCCCAGCACAGCCCATAAGCGCCCCATTTTTCAACACTAGAGAACTTAACCTTACTCGCACTCACCACTGACTTTAAGGCGTTGACATTCTGGGGAAACGCCGCCTTTTCACTCATGAATTTGGTCAACAGCTCCTTCTTTTCGTTCGTGTTTGGGGGAAACCATGCAGGCTGGGCGACAACACCGTGGAAAAAATCGGGAATAAGTACGGTGGCGTTCAATTGGCTAGCCAAACGATCTGCCCCTTGTAGGGTCTGGATCGCGAGACCGAAGATGTCATAGACACCGAGAAGGCCGATGGTTGCGTTGGCGGGACCCGTCACGTCTAACAGAATATCAAACAATGGTCTCTGCTATTGAGGGGACGTTTTTCCATACATGTTTTTATACCAGCAATTTCCTCGTATCGTCCATTTGCCACGTACCCAGTGGATATGACCGGAGGTAGGCTACGGCAGGCCTCGCAAGCCATGATGAGGTGGGTGATGAAATGTATGTAGGAGTTCTTTTACTGCAGAAATATCAAAGAGAGCTGTCCAGGGATTTAAAGAGAAATCCAAATGTAGCATCCGAAATGTATTCAATGTTTCTGGTGCAATAAGCTACGATGAAGGGCTTAGTTAGCACGTGTCGGGCAACTTGCCGGAACCGCAATGGCGAGTCTTTAGAAGCCGGTTACGGCCCATCGACGGCGGTAACGGCAGAAGCATCGCTAAATGGCATAACTCCGTCGTCTCTTGCTTTTCATGCCTTTCCGACAAGGGGACTTGTTCGACGTACATCTCACCACTTCGAGGCACCAACAAGGCACCGTAAGGCATTATAAGGCACCAATAGTCTCACGTGACCCGGTGATTGTTTACGCGCAGTTTCTCCTTCGACGTGTTGTGCCCTCGTTTGGGTTTCCATCGGCTCGTCGTCAATGACGCCCAGAGTGTGAGCTAAATGTCTCCCATGGGCCATATATGATGTGGGCTGCCCTAAGCCACTTCCCATGCGATGCAAATAGATGAACAATGTAACAAGCTGTGCCATTATTCACGACCCAGATGTAAAGGGCCTACCTAAAGACACGATGCACAAGATGTCGCGCAATCTTGAAACTTGGGATACCTAAGGCCTATTTCACCCCCAATTTCCAGGCTTTAGATACATTGACTCCGACAGTATCCATTTCAGATCTGATCCGAGTGGTCACAGCGGGGTCGAACTGTGTAAATGCTCATCTGCTATGCAGCGCACGCGGTTCTGGCAACTCCCGGCCCCACAAACATCCGGTCAATCTTCCGATCGAATTCCACTGTGCCTAAGTGGCGGCTATTAATTTCAGCAATTGGGATTCGGCGAACGTGTAGCTACCTTTGCGCCCCCATGGTGGGGGCTAGTCAACTGACCGCAGACGGTCCAAATGGCTCCATGGGGGCTGAGGTATGCCCGTAGGCGAAGGGGCTTGAAATGCCGCTTGGGAGTAAGCTCTTATGGTATTGCTTGGTTTTGGGGGCTGTTACATGAAGAAAGTTTAGAATCCTGCGGCGTGGGGGCAAAATATGGTTTGATCGCAACAAAGTTATGTGGGCCCTCGATGGCAGTGGTTTTAAATAGCCAAATCCCCTTTGCAAAATGGCCCCTCAATAAACGTTAAACTCTTCATCATGGTGTCTGAGACGGTCGATTTCAATGGCGAGGAGAACTATCCTCATCTCCCTGCATTTCCCGCCGACGTGAACACCGCGCCTCTTCTGCGCATCTCACTTGGTAAACTTCTGGCCAGTGACCCTTCTGAGATTGATCGTCTTTACCAAGCATGTGTGGAGATCGGCTTCTTCTATCTTTATCTGGATGATTCCGACAATGGAAAGACTCTGCTGGACACAGCAGAGAATGTCTTTGGAGTCCAAGAGAAACTCTTCGACCTAGACATGGAGGAAAAACGAAAGTTTGACTTCAGTAAGGAAGGATCCTACTTTGGTTATAAAGCCCAAGGAGTGTCGCTGGTCGACAACAAAGGCAACCTAGACCGCAACGAGATGTACGCTGTAAGTATTGCATCGTCATTCCTTGAGTTTGTTGCCGGTTCACTGACCGTTCTCATAGATCTCCAAAGACGACATCTTAGAAGTTGGCGATCAGCTTCCTGCTCCAGAGGTTCTTTCCGATAACCGTGAAGTACTTGGGTCCTTCATCAAGGGCTCCCACGAAGTTGCCCTGGTGATTCTGGAACTTCTGAACGATAAGCTGGGCCTTCCCAAGGGCACTTTCCAGAGCTTCCACCGACCAGAGGCCCCAAGTGGCGATCAAATCCGATTCATCAAAGCCCCATCACAACCAGTCAGTGATAGAAGAACGGCTTTGGGCCAGCACAGCGACTTCGGTAGCATCACAGTGCTGTTCAACCGACTAGGAGGTCTTCAGATTCTTCCCCCTGGTGCTTGGGGAGGCGATGATTCCAAGTGGCAATATGTGAGGCCTTTGCCAAATCATTGCATTATCAACCTGGGTGATGCCTTGGTCAAGTTCACGAACGGCTTACTTCGTTCCAATATCCATCGTGTCACAGCCCCTCCTGGCGCCCAAGGAGATCTGACCCGCTACAGTCTGGTATACTTCAACCGACCCGAGTATGAAGTGATGCTGAGGCGACTGGAGGGCACTGGAATTCCTCCACTTGCCGAAGGGCAGGTTGAAGAAGTGATCAACAGCAGAGACTGGGTTCATCGTCGAATGCTAGGCCCTCGCGTGGACTTGAGCAAAGGCAAGGCAATCGATCTAGCCAAGATCTCTGGCACAGAAAAGCTGAGTGAGCGTCTGAAGACCTAAGATAACATGACATGTACAATAAATTTAATGGACAAAGCACACCGCGAACATCTTCAACAGTGACGCGAATTTTGATGAAATTCTGCAGCCTTTTAACCATATGAGTGACACAAATCCATTTGATGCCATTCGGATTCCCGGTTCTCCATCTATCCGCAAGCGCTACTTGGAAGTCCAAGATGCCTGCTGCCAGCGTTATTGGAGCTTGGAGCACGCCTTGACATGGGGTCCTATTAACCTTTCTGTAAGTTCTAAATTTGAGAGACCGATTTACAGATTGGAGGAACAATCTTGAACAGCCTTTGCGACTCAAAAACTCTACCTTGGCACAAGATAATTTGGACGATAATGACATTTCGCGATCTACTGTCTGGGCATTATGGATGGAACAAATTGATCAACCAGTCCAGGTAGACTGTCAAGTCATGCAGGCACTGTACGGAGTACGGAATTCAAAAAGGGTTCCACAAACTTACAGCAGCTTCGGAGTTATGGATCGGAGCCATCGGTCCCGATATGATATATCACTTTTTGAGGGCTGGGCTGGCCTCCCGCCCATCGCTTACACTTTTCAAGGATGGCTTCTACAGGGGAAAATATTATAGACGACTTGACCTATTAGTGATCTTACAAGTATACGGCCCTTGGTCTAGCTACTGGCCAGCTAGAGGGCGATAAAGTTGTTTTCTAGCCTGACGGTGCAACTGTTGACAGTTCTACTGTGATAGGTTTACTGGTTGTTATCGTCTTCGGACATGTCATGACCCAAATATTAACTGTTCCACCAAATGGTAGAGGTTCACGACAAATGCGGTGGTCTATCTATCACTGTCTCAAAAAGTTGGGCCTACTGGGGGTAGAGCCCTGAGAATTGTTGACCTGCATGATCTGGGCCGGAGCGCTGTCTAACGCAAACAGTGAGACACTTAGCGCCCACCGACATTGGCACAGAGGTCATGCCTGACGTCAGTGATGTGAATAGAATTTGACACATTGAGATCTAATTGAGAGACGCTGCATGTTTCATGCAGCTGATCGCATTGAAAAGCAGTGTCAAATCCGCGTGCATAACCCTTTCGCGCCCGCGAAGCCCAGCGCGAAGCCGGGCGCATGGACTGATGGGTGTCCTTTGGCGACATTATTGACCCAATCTGGCACACCTTAAGGTCCATTTCAAAGCCCCAGCAATCCGTCAACGAGAACGTCTCGGAATCCGAGGGAAGATCCCCGACACACATCGAGGATCTTCCGCGATCCTCCTCCGAGTGGGTCATGGGTGCAGGGGGGAAGAAGGGGGAAACTCCCGATGATGCGCAAGCTGAACTCAGGCACATCTGCTGTGTGAAATGAGTCGGAGTAATCACGGACAACGTGAGGTCTCGGTCTTGCAAGGGGGTCGACATCGAACAGCCATGGACTGATCCACCCCTTGATAGCTGTCGATTTACAAGCTGGCCGAGGTCAGTGCCAGTTGGCACCTTCGCGAATCTTGCCGCCGTGACAACGGAGCTTTGATGCCCCACGCTTCACAGCTCCTGCAGGTGTGATTCACGCTTGCCGTCAGCATGGAGTCGATCATGTTGATCAGGGGTTTCAGTTAAATGCATACGTGGGCCTGCATGACTCTAAAGTGAACACTGTGGCCAATGAAGGGGTTTCCATCGTGAGAATGCAGGCGATGCGGTCGCTCAGCTATGCGACAAGAGCTCCGCTTGGATCGCAGAGCTATCATACTTAAGAAGCATGCATTCGCATGGTTCTGAGAAGGGCAGGTTTCTTCGTGCTGGCACACCTCAACCATGTTATTTCAATGTCGCCGTCTTATCGCCCCTGCGTTGACAGCATTGGCCCTTTCTCGTGCCACGGTCGCCGACGATGCAACATCCAGAGCTGAAAATGCGATGGACGTCCTGCAGGAGTGGTATAATAACTCGACAGGTCTATGGGACACGGCTGGATGGTGGAACGGCGCCAATTGCATGACTGCAGTCGCCGACCTCGCTGCGTTGGACCGCTCGGTGCTTGACACTGCTACCTACGTCTTTCGAACAACGTATAGCAAGGCTACAGCGTCTAACCCTCACCCTGGCCCCGAGATCAAAAATACGCCCAAGCGACGCAATCTACTTGGACGTTCTGATCAGCCTGTGAATGCCTCCGCGTGGCTAGACTCAGCCTACGATGACGATGGATGGTGGGCCCTTGCATGGGTGGCTGCATACGACGTGACGCAAGATCAGAAGTATCTAGATCTAGCTGAGGGAATATTTGACGGACTGGTAAGTAAAGAAATGCACAGACTGACCCAATCCTTTCAGTACTAATCAGTTTGTAGCAATCGGCTTGGGGGACTCAATGCGGCGGAGGCATACAATGGAACCCGACGAGCTCGTACGTCAATGCTATCACGAACGAACTTTTCCTTTCCGTGGCAGCGCATTTAGCAAACCGAGTATCCGCACGACAAGACTATTACGTCAACTGGGCGCAGAAACAGTGGGATTGGTTTTCTGCGCAAGGATTTATGGGTGATAATGGTACCATCAATGATGGGCTACTCGACAATTGCCAAAACAATGGCGACACAGTGTACGTTGCGATCCAAGCTTTAAAGGTATTCCATACACAAGATCCTGAGCTAACTTGAAAATGCAGTTGGTCTTACAACCAAGGTGTTGTTCTCGGTGGTCTCGTTGAATTGAACAGAGCAGCGCCAAACGATACCTATCTCCCCGCCGCGGAGGGAATTGCAAAGGCAGGGATCAAGAGCCTAGCAGACTCTGATATGGTAATTCACGACTCGTGTGAGCCTTCCAACTGTGAGCCAGATGCCACCCAGTTCAAGGGCATCTTTATCAGGAATCTCCAGATGCTCAACAACGCCGCTCCCGACGATCTTTACAACCAAGTAATCACTAGCTGCGCAGACAGCATATGGAATAAGGATCGAAATGATAAGGGTCAACTGGGGGTTGTCTGGTCGGGACCGGTTGGCGGCCAGGTTGATGCAACAACCCAAAGCTCCGCTCTGGATGCACTGGTGGCTGCCGTTGCGATCGCCTAACGAATTGCTTGAGATGACAAACCTTATATACCCACTTTAACGAATGGATAATCCAGTATACATAACGCCCAATGATACGATCTATATCCGTCATGATGATGTGGCGGCTAGCAAAGAGCTATAGTGTCGGTGTCTAAATATCAGCGATAATGTTAACATCTCACGGGATCACTCACCATAAGGCATCCCACTAACGCTGGCACCTAGGGGTCGATTGACAAAAAAAAAAGCCAAGCCCGATGAGCCCTAATTGTTGATTTACTCACAATGATAGATCGTGGATCACAGTCCCCTATAACGTATTGCCTGAGTTGGGCCCCGCGCCAACAACCACCCCGTTCAAATCATATTCAAAATGGCCGCAGCATTCACAGTTGAGCCATCTCCCAAATTGGCGACGTAAATCACATCGATGCGGACATTTTAGTGGCCGAGCTCATGGCCGCGACGGCCGGTCGGCAAACCGTGATAAGAATTATGCGATCGAAACAATCGTCATGAATAATAGCTCAATGCATCGGAACTCCCCGCGCCCCGCTCTGCCCAGAAGGCACAGTCCCATAGACTGCTTTCGCCTTATCTCTCTTACAATTTCGACCAGAGAGATTTTGGCAAAAAAGAAGACAGGGCGCGTCGTGCTTCAGAGGGATGAAAATAGAAATTGGCGCAAAAGTTCTCGTGGGCGGTTCTTTCAGGGTGAGGAAGACAACCCCGCAGCGCGAGGCTATCTGTACTAGAATCTTGGCGGCCGATAAGACCGACAAAATTTTAGCACACGACTTGGGATTTTCACTCTAGATCGGCGGACATAAAAAAAGACGTGCGTCTTGCGTTCTCGCAAAATCTGTTTTGCGACCTGCTACGAAGTTGCAATAGAGCACAATCGTCCGCAGAGGTAACGACGGATCCCAAGAACAAGCATGTCTGCGCAAAATGAGCCCTCCGGCTTCGAAAGCACCCACGACGAGAATGCATGGAGCTTGAAACCGCTTCTGCGTCATGCTGAGCGTTCTCATCGTCGTCTGCCTGGAATTAGAAAGATCCCACTGCGGGCACTGGGAATTATCGGGCTCATTGCTTTCCTCAACATTATTGTGTGGATCGCGGCGGCTATTGTTCTGGTAAGTCATGAGTAGCTCTTGAAGAGAACGATTTGACACTGGGATACTGACCAAGGAATAGCATTTCAATCCGTGCGTATTTCAAGATCGGTTTGATCCTTCCACATTTGACTAATAGCACCATCAGATCATTGGTATCGACAGCAGCGCTTGCTTACTCTTTGGGTCTAAGACATGCCTTCGATGCAGACCATATATCTGTTCGTGAGACCTTTTCCTTGTCGTGCTCTGGACCTTCTGACTGTATTGATCATTCAGGCTATTGATTTGATGACACGAAGGCTTCTTGCAACTGGTCAAAAGCCAGTCACAGTGGGAACCTTCTTCTCTCTTGGTCACTCTACGTGAGTAAACTCTTCCATATCGCATTGAACACCCTCTGACATTCACAGAATTGTGATCATCACCTCTATCGTGGTCGCTGCTACCGCCGCAGCAGTTTCTTCACGCTTCGACAGCTTTAGTAACATCGGCGGAATTATTGGGAGCTCCGTTAGCGCTGCCTTCCTCATCCTGCTTGGTTTGATGAATGGCTACATTTTGTATAAATTGATCAAACAAATACAGAAAGTTTTGGCTTTGCGCGAGGGAGAAGAAGACGAGGCATGGAAAATCGAGGGCGGCGGGCCGCTCTTTTCGATCTTGAAAAGAATGTTCAAGATTATCGATCGGTAAGACCGAAACCCCATCCTTTTATGCTGTCTATTAACAATTAATTAGACCATGGAAGATGTATCCCCTTGGAATTTTATTTGGACTGGGTTTCGACACTTCGTCTGAAATCGCCCTCCTTGGAATTTCGTCCATTGAGGCGGCTAAAGGTACATCGTTTTGGGTGATCTTAATTCTCCCTGCATTGTTTACCGGTGAGTAAAATCATCTTTGCCAAGTATTTGCTATTCTAAGATGCTTCGTATGCTAAATTGTGCATCAGCCGGAATGTGTCTATTGGATACAATCGATGGGGCACTCATGTTTTCGCTTTACATCCAACCCGCAGCCAAATTTTTACCTCCCAAGCGAGACAGTCTTGGCTCAGAGACGGATCTTGAAACTGCCGAGGGCGAAATGGCTCAAAATTCCCCCAATCACAGAGATCCCGTGGCATTCCTGTACTACTCCATCGTTTTGACCGTTTTGACCGTCATCGTGGCAATTGTGATTGGTGTCATACAACTCTTGACCATGATCCTGAACGTCACGGGTGCCAAGGGGAAGTTTTGGGATGGTGTACAGGTAGCTGGTGACTACTATGATGCGATAGGTGGAGGAATCTGCGGTTGTTTTATTATTTTCGGTGGTTTGAGTGTCCTTCTTTTCAAGCCTTGGAGAAGGTGGATGGATCGTCTACATGGTCGCTCTGTAATGCCAGATCAGGAGACTGACGGAAACGACAACCCTGGCTCCACTGATCAAAACGAGACTGTTCCTCGAGAAGACGGCCAATCAGGCTTAGATGGACGCAAAAGTCAGGTTTTCGTTGGGAAAGTGACTACATCTCGTGTGACAGCCATGAGTGATCAACGGATTGAAGATGAGATTGCGTAGCTTATCACTTTGAAACCGATTCAGACGCGATGTACGGTTTTTCTGTCCAGTGGGGGCTTATTGCCCCTAAAATTCATATTGTTCAACGAATACCTCACTGATATAATTATTCCCTGGTACTACAGCTACCTTCGGGATGTTTTCCCCGTGGTGGTACAGAGCAGGGAGTGGGATCACTCATAATTAGACGCTCTATGGATCTTAGACTTTTCCCTTTCTCATTACGAACCTGCGCCTTCGCGTCAGACGCAGAATTATCCAAGAACTATTAGGAGTCAGCTCATCCGGTGTGCAACATTGAAAGAGACCCTGAGCGATATAATCGTCTAAGCGTTTCATCGCTTGGCCTGATCAGTTCCCGTTCTTGGTCGTTATAAGCTGCTGCTCTGGTCCATTTGAAGAAAATATTTTATTCGTACCTTCAAGACATATCTAAAAGTCGCCAGCATGCGTCTCCCATTTCTTATTGTGCTGGGTGCTTTGCTATCCAGCGGCCTAGCCGAAGACCCTCAGAATCCAGACAACATGCAGCCTTGCTTAGTATGTACCTTTCATTATTGCGACGGGAGATGAGTTTCCATCCGTTTCATATCGAACAGCACTAATGAATGTCTTATAAAGAAACGTTGCAACGAGGCCGCCGCCCATGCCTCTAATTGCGGTTCCTTTATTAACATAAACTGCACTTGTCCTAGTGATGTCTTCACTGGTGCACTCACGGGATGCTTGGAGCTGCTTTGCGATGAGAACGACTGGAACCGTATGACATTTCCCATGTTCCGACTACCAATTAATGTAACCTCTTCCGCTGACTATTTTTACAGGCTCACTAGAGCTACACATGAAGCGATGCGGCGGGCCTTTCATCGGCGGCAAAGCGTGGCGGCCCTTTCAATTTGGGCCTTATGCATCTTCCTTCCCTTGTTAACTACCATACTTCACTGTCGACTTAGATCTTCTTTGAAGCAATTAAACTCATGACAAACAGCGTGTACCGTAAAAATGCCCCGAACTCTGTTATTGGGAAAAGGATATTAAGAATTGGACTTTATAGTCGCCTCGTTGGCCTGAGGCACCCACATAAGCTCATTACGTCAGAGAGTCTGGTAGCGCGCATTTCAAGATGTTTTTCATTTTCTTAGCTCCTTCAACGCAGACCCATTTCCTTGAAGTCTAAGAGCCACAAGGCTTTACTGGATATGAATAATGAATTGTTAGTAACAGCTGCATAGGGAATTTGCGACATCGCTCCACCCCGTCGCGGTATCGCGGGCTAAGAACCGGCAACACAACCCGGTCTGGAATCCCCTTGTCCGATCCATTTGCCGTGCATATTGGAGTCTCTTGGCGTATAAAAACCATGCGACAGAAACATACATATTCTCGTGCATATTATCTCATTGCATATGACCTGCGATGAGGACCGGGATCTCAGATGAGGGTGCGCCCCCTATCCTCGCTGGGCAGCCTCCAATTTTCATACTTCCCACCCACCTTACTTTGCCCCAACTGCATCAAATCGAGCAGCTCCTAGCAAACAATGGAGGGTATCTTACATACGATACTGCCGAAGCAGGCCTCGTTCTAGGAAATGTCAGGCACAAGAAGCGAGCCGTACTGGAACTCCGAGCACGCGGGGTTTGGACCCGGGAAGTTAATGAGTCTGCAATTCAGACGAGCTGCCAAGGCAAGCCTGGAGGCCAGACCGAAAATGGTTTGGAAGGAACGCATTCAAATAAACGGCAACGTACGGAAGGGAAAGTTTCACGCGTCGAAGCAGGCTCAGAAATCATTGATCTCAGTACCGAATCCGAGGATGAGGAAGATGGCGTCCAGTGCCCCCTCAGTGCTTCGTTGCGTGTCGCCAAGCAAGAAACAAACCCAGATCTTATAACAGTACTCAAACTTGAATGGCTGGAGCAATCAATTGCAGCAGGGTTCCTTCTTCCTGTCACCTCCTTTTTAGTATACAACGGGGAGAAGATAACAGTACCTTCCAAGGTCATTGCAACCGACCAGCCGACACGACCGGACCCAAGTGACATAGTTCGACGCGCAAAAGAAGACAGTGCCCTATCGACTCCAAAGTTCCCCAATCGAGTCGAGTCTGGAAATTTCAAAGAAACCGCCAGTAAAACTTCCCCGCCTCGACATCGCCCGCCTCTGCTCAGAAAGACAACATCGGAAGATGAGGAAGCCGATTCACAATCTCCTCAGCCGGACTGGATCCGTGAGCAGGTTATTTATGCCTGTGGCCGTTCAACTCCGCTTCGTTCCCCCAATGAAGCTTTTATCTCCAGCCTGATGAAGATTCGGCAAATCCGTGAGCTGACGTTGGACGAAATTGGCGTTCGAGCGTACAGCACCTCCATAGCTGCCGTGGCGGCGTATCCAAAGAAACTGCGAAGACCAAATGAGATCCTTGCACTTCCCGGGTGTGATCACAAAATAGCCAATCTGTTTGCAGAGTTTCAACAAAAGGAAGGGCGCGATGTTGATGCGGCAGATGCGCTCGAATCGAATCCCCATCTGCGTATCCTGAATTACTTCTCCCATATTTGGGGCGTGGGTGCCAAAACTGCCAGAGATTTCTATTATCATAAAGGATGGAAGGATCTTGATGATATCGTCGAATATGGCTGGGGATCTCTTTCGCGTGTGCAGCAGATCGGAGTCAAGTATTATGACGAGTTTCAAAGTCCTATATCTCGCAAGGAAGCAGAGTCGATTACCGATATCATCCAAGCTCATGCTAACAAGGTGAGACCAGACGCTGCCGGGGGAATAGAATGCATATTGGTTGGGGGTCATCGACGCGGAAAAGACCTCGGGGGCGACGTGGATCTCATTCTATCACACCCAGATGATGCCTCTACACGCAATCTCATAGTTGACGTCGTGGGAAGTCTTGAATCGGATCATTATGTTACTCATACACTTTCGCTTCACCTTACTACAACAAACCGTGACCAGCAAACTTTACCCTATCACACCGACGAATCAGGGCAGCATTTCGACACATTGGACAAGGCATTAGTAGTCTGGCAACATCCTCATATTGGAGATGAAGATGACCTGAAAAATAATGCTGCAAGTTATGGAAAGAATAACCCGAATCTTCATCGCCGCGTCGATATCATTATTTCACCGTGGCGCACTGTTGGTTGTGCTGTGCTGGGTTGGTCTGGCGACACAACCTTTCAACGCGACCTGCGACGGTATGCTAAAAAGGCTCATGGCTGGAAATTCGACTCCAGCGGTATTCGAGATCGTGAATCAGGTGGTCAGATAGTCGATCTTGAACGCGAAGGAAGTACCTGGCAGGAACGTGAAAAACTGGTGATGGATGGTTTGGGGATCGGGTGGCGTCCACCCAACGAGAGGTGCACCAGATAGCCTGGAAGGCAGATACTAGATATCTGGGCGATCTATATATACAGATTTTGATGTATTTTCACCCTCTGGTAATTTCCTCTGTGCATCTATTGTAACTACCATGGATAGTCCTGGGGGCCTGGTTGCACAGAATCGTATGGCAAGATTCAAAATGGTAAGCTTGTTGAAACTATTTTATCATTGTCATCGATTCCTCTCTAATACCAAATCCACCGCAGTAAAGGAACGCTTAGCTAAAATATGCACAATGAATCGAAGAATTCAAGGTTAAAGCAAATCGGGATTTTTTCTTCATTATCACCCCTCCATCTCTTTCCGCATGGACTCCTTGACGATGGCACCGCACATCTTTGCATATGGATTTGTCTGCACCGAGAGTTGCTGCGCGACTTTGCTTCCATACCTCCCACCCAAGAAGAAGTCATGGCTAGCCATCTCCTCCAACTCATCTGCACTCATGTTGCGTAGGCGGGCTAGGCTGGGAGACTCGGAGTCTAGCCCTTCAATGGCAGTTTTCTTTGATCGAGCCGCTTTCAATAGTAGGTATCCTCGATGAGTGTGTGTATCCGCTAGTAACCGAGCCTGTGTAGGAGATACTGGATCCGCTGGAGATTCCGGGGTTGCTAGCGATATTGCTTGACCAAGATCCGCAAGAACACGAGTGTAGATATCGACGAACTCCGGTTGAAAGAAGCTCTCATTCTGCGACTCGGTGGGGGTTGGGTTTGACTTGTTGGACTGTATGTCGACCAGAATTCGTAGAGCTTGTGCTCTGTTGGCATAGACGGAGGGGTATGAAGGGAAGTCTTTGATGAGATCGTCAAGGCTTTGAATTGCAGATTCTACCTGTGCTTGCAGCGGTACCTCGGCTGCGTGCAACTTTCGAATAACCTCTGTCTCCTGGGATTTCAAGGAAGCGAGATCGTCTGGCGATATTTTCACTTTAGCAGGCCATATTGGTAGACTCAAGTCGATCTTCACAGCAGATGAAGGCGAAGATTCCGCATCGAATAGGGCTTGTAAGACTGAAGCATCATTAGAGCTCAGCGACGGACGGGCAGCGGCGATCGACATGATGGGCAAAGGTGTCTTGTCTGCTTTCAATAACCAGATAATGTGAGAGAGAACTTTTCCAAAACTTCCGAGTTATGGGCATGCCGACTATCGAAAGAATACCGAGAGAGCCGGCGTTGATGATCACCCGCGGCGGATATACTCCGCAGTTCCTGCAAAGAGCGCAGCGGCTGTTGCCGGATATCGCGGGATATCGCAGGATCCACCGGCGGCGCCGCTTGAACGCGACGGGATATTGCAGTAATATCCGGCTGCAAAGAATGGCCAAAGCGATTGTTCTGGTCATGCGTCGTAGATTTAAGCTGACTATTCCTCACGACATCTTTTGTTGAACTCCATCTTTGATCATATCCCAGCACCTTTCGTGTCTTGAGCTTCAAGATATCTGTATTGGCAAACTGCATCAAGAAGTCTACAACATGGCCCCTTCAGCCATTTCCCCATCACCGCCTCCTTCTACCGCAACCCCTGCGCTGGCTAGCTATCGTGGCTATGACCATGTCCATTGGTATGTTGGAAACGCCAAGCAAGCGGCAAGCTATTACATCACCCGTATGGGCTTCAAGCGCATTGCCTATCAAGGTCTTGAGACCGGGAGCCGCAGTACTTGCTCTCATGTCATCAGCAATGGTGATGTCGTCTTTATTCTGACTTCCCCTCTTCGCTCTCTCAAGCAACTTGACCGCTTCACCGCGGAGGAGCAGGAGCTTCTGCGTGAAATACATTACCATCTAGAAAAACACGGCGATGCCGTGAAAGATGTTGCTTTCGAGGTAGATGATGTCGATGCAGTCTACTTTGCAGCAGTCAAAAATGGTGCCAAGTCAGTCTCAGAGCCACGAATCCTCCAAGATGACAGTGGTCATGTCAAGACTGCGACCATTCAGACTTATGGCGAGACCACGCATACTCTCATTGAACGGAGCCAGTACCGTGGTGCATTCCTACCAGGTTTCCGTCTTGAAGTCACCGAGGATCCTGTTGCGAAATTCCTGCCTGGTGTGCATCTTAAGCGCATTGACCACTGCGTGGGAAACCAGGACTGGGACGAGATGGACAAAATTTGCGAATAGTAAGTCTTCTCAGCTGCTTCAATTCGAGAAGGAGACTAAGACTAACTTTCTTCCGAATAGCTACGAAAAAGCTCTTGGATTCCATCGTTTCTGGTGTGTGGATGATAGCCAAATCTGCACGTAAGTTATGCAAATGTTATTGCTTTGCGAACGAGATTCTGACCTGTACAGTGAGTTTTCGGCGCTCAAGAGCATTGTTATGGCTTCTCCCAATGAAGTCGTGAAGATGCCAATCAACGAGCCCGCCAAGGGCAAGAAGCAGTCACAAATCGAAGAATACGTCGACTTTTACAACGGTGCCGGCGTCCAACACATCGCATTGCTGACGGACGACATCATTCGCGATATCGCAAATTTGAAGGCCCGCGGAGTCGAATTCATCAAGGTCCCCGAGACCTACTACACTGATATGAAGGCTCGACTCAAGAAGGCCGGTTTGGTGCTTCATGAAGATTTCGAGACGATCCAAAGCCTGGACATTCTTATTGACTTCGACGAGAATGGATATCTCTTGCAGCTCTTCACCAAGGTATGTTATCTTTACCAAGTCGATCGCAAACCAGCATGTGTAGCTAATTGCTCCATGGCAGCATATGATGGACCGTCCAACCGTGTTCATTGAGATAATTCAGCGTCACAACTTCTCCGGTTTCGGTGCTGGTAACTTCAAGTCGCTGTTCGAAGCCATCGAACGAGAACAAGAGCTACGCGGAAATCTGATTTGATCTAACTGACCGCGGGTGAGTGCGTTTGGATTTGAAAGCATGGGTGACTGGCGTATTCATTTGATCTACACATTTTTTCTTTCATCGGAAATCCCCGAGGATCCGGCATTCTATGCCACTCTCTGCGGTGCATCGCTCATAGTTCATAGTCTATGCAACTGTCCTTGAGGTATTCTTGCTTCTCCTGTATCTAGCACTAGCATGCCACGTGGTTGCAAAATTTAAACAAGTCTTTTAGTTATGCCCAAAGTCGAGTCGCCATGCCTCGTATTCATGCCCATCAAAATTAGGATAGTCATGATAGGAACATGTTGCTATTTCTCTCATGTGACACGGTTTTATTATAGCACAATTAGGAACACCCGGTCTGAATTTGGCGAAATACCATGCGGTCTCATAAGACGCGTGGATGCACAGTGATTGCAAATGCTTAAATTCTTTGAAAAATTCCTCTTCTTTTTGGGGTCCGGAGGTCAGATAGCTGTCGCAAACCTCTATGTAGGAAACCTCCAGGTCAAGGTCGCGAACCAGCCCAAACAATCCAGAACATACAACCTGCAAGGAGGTAATTTGGTTTAACATCACTGCAAGACTCTGAGTCAAACTATCTTTGGTCGATGGCTTTATCCGATAGCCTTCTTCTAATAAGCGAACAATACTGACGGTGTGAATTGATGTACCGCCGCTCTCCTGAGCAGCTTGTAGGGCAGACGAGCACACTTCCATATGGTGCACATAGCCCCTGTTCCAAGAAATTAACCTGGGACTCTCAAATCCAATTTCTGGGAAATTATTGAAAGAGAAATGTAGCCTCCCAAACTCCAGTTGAAATTTGCATATTTGAGGGAGCTTGAACACAGCCGTCAAAAGAGTATGGTCTCTTTTTGTTCTTATGATATCTTCCTGATCATTGTAGAGTTGCCTGAAATTATCATAAAGAGAGACGAATGTATGTGCTGGTTTGGAACACGGTCCCCTAGCGGCGTGGAAGTCATCACATAATGCATCATAGGTTTCCGGGTTTAGAATCTCTGATTTGTAGGTTTCATACTCCTTGATTCCTACGAAACAGTTAGGAAAGGACACAATCATTGCACAATATCTCTAGCTCCTACCATTTGCAAGCATCGGCGAGGTCACGTAGTAAAAGAATTTGATATGTTGGGAGAAGTCTGATTGCAACATGCACCTTAGTCGCTCTAGGCCCGCGAAATCAGACCGAATGCGGACGCGAGCAAACAGAAAAGACAAGCACGTGTTTCTCAACCGCTTGTTCCTGAGCGACAGGTTTTTGATAGCCCATGGAATCCATGTTGAGATGGTCGACGATGCACAGGAGAATCTCGCTGGGCAGCAGTTCTAGACGCATCTCATGAACTGGCCTCATTTCTAGTCGAGACTGATCGGAACATGGCATCTTTATATGCAATCGGCCAATATTTCCCTTTGGTAGATATTGAAGTAAATGTATTGCAATGTTGTTATCGGAGACCAGCCACACGGACCAGCGCGGAGACACGACGTCAGTGATTTGCGGAAGAAAAAAAGGTCCGCCAATACGCTTCCGCGGATTATTACAACTCCTGCTCTGCGCCGCGCCCGCTCCTGATGTTTGGACTTCAGGGATATGCTCGAGCATGTCGAGTAGGACGATGTGTCGTCTCCAGTGCGAAAGGTCTAAGGGAGCAGAACAGGGCATTCAGTCGTTCGATCCCGTCTCGCGCGCCCGTCACGCCCGAGGAAATCAAAGGCGCGCATAAATACTGCGTCGACCTGCTTTTGTACGCCCCAGCTCACTCTAATTATCGCCGTCGCGAATGAACGCAGGAATTCTGACTGTATCCGCGACTTTAGGAAATATGACCGACCGTCTTATACGCTCAGCAGCTTCATCCCACCCAACGCGCGCACCTTCTACCTCGCCCTACGAGCGTTGAACGTATCCCTCTCTCTCATTCCCGAAACCACATCGTCTCACACCATTGGTCTGATGCGACTGCAATTCTGGCGCGATGCTATCACAAAGATTCTGGCCGGCACGCCACCGAAGGAGCCAGTCGCCATTCTCCTCTCATCTGCCCTTTCCGACATCCAAGAGCGCACGGAGGGTCGCGCGAGAATCAGTAAAAGCTGGTTAATGCGACTCATCAGCACCCGCGAACAGACACTCACGAATGACCCTTACCCGAATATTGCGGCCCTCGAGTCTTACGCAGAAAACACCTACTCCACCTTAATGTATCTCACACTGGCGGCATTGCCGATGACCTCCGTCACGGCAGACCATATTGCATCGCACATTGGAAAAGCGGTAGGAATCGCAGCAGTATTACGAGGACTGCCCTTGGTTGCGTTTCCATCGGCGGCACCCCAGTCACCTCATGGAGGCGGCGCTGCCAGTCTGGGACTGAGTGGAGGCACCAGACAAGGGGCTGTTATGCTTCCGTTGGATATCATGGCCCAGACTAGTGTGAAGGAAGAAGAAGTACTCCGGCATGGCGCCGACGCCGAGGGCCTCCGTGATGCAGTTTTCACGGTCGCAACTCGCGCAAGTGACCATTTGATTACTGTGGACCAAATGTTGAGCAATCTTCGTGCTGGAAAGGACGTGGGACACGAGTTCGAGCATGAGGGTGAGGAGGGCCACGAGTATAACTCACCCGAGCTTGCTCATGAGTCCCCGCTGGATGAAGTGAATCGCGCATTTGGCGTTTTTATGCCTGCTATTGGCACTCGTCTCTGGCTAGACCGGTTGCAACAACATGACTTTGATGTCTTCCGTCCGGAGCTTCTTCGCTCGGATTGGAAACTTCCGTGGAAGTCCTATTTGGCGTTCCAGCGAAAGAGCTTGTCATAGAGTGTTGCCAGGCTGTATAATAGTGTACTACATATGGGGAAAGTAATGCTGTCTTGCATGACTACGTAAATAATATACGCATGGTTCTAAATTTCTGCTTATCCTTTGCCTTTGAGCTTGCCTGGTCTTGGATCTTTGAACCGGCTGTAGTCACATTAGTATCCAACTGTGCGTAAGCTATCAAGCAATTGAACTTCCGGCTACTGATATTGTGCACATTCGCCATCGCACTCTTCATGAGATAACTGTGAGACTAATTTTTTTTTTTTTCGATTTGGCTCTTGCCACCACCTTGAGCACTAGAAATCCGGGGATTCACGCCGAGGCTCTCGCGGCGATCCCTCCCTAGTTTGGCTGTCGGCATATCCCCATAATAGGTAAGGTCCCGTCATGCAAAGCGGCCGCTAACCTGTTCCAGTTATCTTTCCGCTGCTTGTAGTCCTGCCCCCCGAAATATAAAACCCACCGAAGATACCTGCGACGCCTCTTTCTTTGGACAAGCGCAATTCTGCATTTCAGTATGTCGATTTCAAGACTACTCTGCAAATCGTCCGTCCGGGCGGCCTCAACCTCGGCCGCTCAAACCACCAAAGCGGCGGGAGACATTTCGTCGGTTTTCCCAAGTCTGCGACCGGACTACAAACCAGAGTCTCTGCCCTCGCGATTCGGCGATCTCAAGTTGGATTATTTCAAGAAAAATGAAGAGGTGTTAACTAGAAGCTGGGAAAGGCTCTTGCCAAGCTTACATGAAGAGGTGGACAAGATCAAAGCAAAAGGAAGTGAGGTCCGTATTTATACGCGCTGGAAGAACCAAGGGATTTATACATAGGCTGACACAGAAATTAGATCATCCCCTCAGTGAACTACTCCGATGTGGTGGCTGGAAACATCCCCGAGGCTACGATCAAAGATATTCGCCACCGAGGAAGCGTAGTCATTCGAAACGTCCTGCCACGAGACAAAGCTTTGGATTACAAGCAGCGCATTCGAGACTACGTTGCGGCCAACCAAGAGCGTGTCAAGGCTTTCCCTCCGGATTCTCCAGCAGTCTATGAGCTATACTGGAGCCCATCGCAGGCAGAGGCACGCGCTCACGGTAACGTCCTCGATGCTCAGCGCTTCTTACAACGTCTTTGGCACTCGTCCGATCCTAGTACCAAGATCTCAACTCGCAACCCGCTCACATACGCTGATCGACTGCGTATCAGAAGCCCTGGGGACGCCAAATTTACTCTAGGCCCGCACATTGATGGTGGGTCTCTGGAACGGTGGGAAGATCCCGAGTACGCAAGGGTGTATACCAAAATCTTGCAGGGTAACTGGGAGCAATATGATCCTTGGGATGCTAAACATCGTCTTGGCGCAAACATGGACTTGTACAATGGAGCTGGTGCCTGTTCCATGCTACGGTTCTTCCAGGGTTGGCTCTCCATGTCAGACACAGCACCCGGCGAAGGCTCGCTTCACGTGTGCCCAATGATTGTGCACAGCACTGCCTATACCATCCTACGACCATTTTTTGATGTTCAGTCATCAAAGCCCAACCTGGACGCCACCTTCCCAGGATCAGTCCCCGGGGCTTGCCAGGAGTATAACCCAGTTACACACCCACACCTTGAACTTGAGGACACGATGGTCTCTGTACCACAGGTAGAGCCTGGCGACTTTGTCGCATGGCACTGTGATTCATTGCACTCGGTAGACAAGGAGCACCGTGGTGCCGGAGATTCAAGCGTGCTCTATATCCCTGCAACCCCATTGTGCGATATGAACGTTGATTACTTGCTGAAGCAACGCAAAGCGGCCCTTGAGTACTCCCCACCATGGGACTTCCCTGGTGCTGGGGGAGCGGGAGAGAAAGGATTCCACGGCGCTCTTGAGTGGTCTTCATTGAACACTGAAGGACAGCGAGCAATGGGTTTGGGGAAACAACCATGGGAAATCACAGATACTATGACTGAAGGAGAGAGGGAAGCTGTCCGATCGGCCAACAGAACATGTTTTGGAGTGTAAAATACTGATATCCACATGTCAATCATTGCCGGCGCCCTGTGTTTCATTATCAGAGAAAACGTACTGCGCTCCACGAGTGATCAGATTCACCGAAATGACATAAAAATATGAGCTTCCAAGTATGCAATGAAGAGAAATAACTTGCCAGTTCCATAGTAGGAGACTAGAGAATTGTATGTATCAAGGCTTGTCTTTCCAGGCTGCGGATCGGCAAACAATCCATTCCAAGGTTTCAAACTGCGGGTAAATCTGGAAAGGGCTCACGGCATCGCAGATGTAGACCCCAGAGTTGAGATTGAGATCTTTGATCAGGTTCAAGTAATATTCCTACAAAAGATTTGAATATGTACAATGCAAGATGATCGATGCAGGCGGTGATGAATCAAACATCGGTCCTTTAGTGCTCTGATACAAAGATTCCTGCCATACCCATGCCCTAAGGGAGCTATTAGCAAAAATCACTCATTGGAAAAGGGCCATTTACTTACTGTTCCAACACACATCGAAGTCACTGCGACGCGCTTGTCCTGGCGTCGTAGTTCTGCTAGAGCTGTAACCACCTGTCTTGCACCAGTCGCGCCGAGTGGATGACCAAAGGCACTGTCAATTGTTAGAATCATTGACAAGGCAGTTCTCAAATGTCTAGATCTAGACTTACATAGCACCGCCGCGAGGGTTAACCTTGGTTTCATCAAGCGCCAATTTTCCAACACAGTAGACTCCCTAACCCAGATTAGCAAGAGAAGGCACCCGGGAGACAATTCACAGCTTACCATTGAGGCGAAGGCTTCATTGATTTCAAAGATATCAATCTCATCCTTGGACAAATTCAACTTGTTCAAGATTTTCGGAATTGCAATCGAGGGTCCAATTCCCATGATTCGGGGTTCCAGGCCAGCTACCGTAGCGCCGCCAAACTTCGCAACAATGGGAAGTCCCAACTCCAGAGCACGCGAACGTTTCATCAATACCAAAGCAGCTGCACCATCGGTGATCTGACTGGCATTACCGCCTGTAGTGGCACTGGGCTGCCATTGAGGAAATGCCGCTCGGATTTTGCCCAGAGACTCTGCTGTGGTACCATAGCGAATGCCATCATCTTTATCAACGATAACATCTTTCACTTCCCCAGTCTTGGGATCCTTGATCTGCGTCTTGACTGGCACAATCTCGTCATTGAACCAGCCCGCCTTCTGCGCTCGCTCGGCCTTTTGATAGCTCGCTGCCGCGAAGCGGTCATGTTGATCCCGTGAAATGTTGAACTGGCCAGCAACATTCTCTGAGGTCTGACCCATTGGCTGTGCGTTCTGCGATGCCAGGGGATGCGAGGTGATGCGCTGGGACATCTCGGGCGCACCGCCATCTGCGTTCGTACTCATGCTTTCGGCACCCACTGCAATACCGACTTCGATAGAGCCGGCAATGATCTGGTTCGCGATGTTCTGAATGGCCAGAAGACCCGAAGAGCAAAAGCGATTGGCTACAGATGCTGCAGCGGTTGCTGGGAAGCCAGCCGCCAGAACAGCTGAGCGTGCAACATATGCAGCGCCTGGCGCGAGGACATTCCCTACGCACACGTCTTCAACTAGGTTCGGGTCGACATTTGATTTTTCCCGGACGGTCTTCAATAATTAGTCAATGGACGCTACCTTGCTGGCTCAAGGTCTACTCACAGATAACAGCGAAACCAAAAGATCGTCCAATGAGGTGTCTTTCAGGCCCCCTTTTCTAGCCTTGGTGAGTGGCGTTCGTGCCAGGTAGGTGATAACCTAAAGGTTATTCATTAGCAACGCATAAAATTTGATTTGCTAGTTACTTTTTTGACCGATTATACGAACCACATCATCAGGGTTTTTGGCCAGCAACTTCTGTCTAGCAGAGCCTGGGGCCGCTAATTGAGAAGCGACCGACGATAAACGTTGTTGTGGAGAAGACATTTTTTGCAATATGGGTCCTAAAAGTGTTGTGTCACTAAGGGGCACGTTTTATTTTTAAGTCCGGGGATCAGCTACGCGGGGAATGAGCCGCGGCTCGAAGGTCAAACTAAACAACCTCAACTGACTTGTCCTCCGAGCCGAAGAGGCCCCGAAGCTGCCAAATGCCAGCCGACACAAAGTGCCGCCGATAGTAGAAAGACGCGGTACAATACCGTCATGCATCGGAGCCTCGGCTGTTTTTCAGGCTATACTATTGGTGCAATAGTAGACCCACTTGGTATTATATGTATTATTTCGGTTCCGGCGCAGTTTGGAGAATACTGCCCATACTTCCAAAACTCTCGTCTATAAAATTGGTAATAATCGAGTAGTATCAATATCTAGTATTGCTCACATCCCAAGTGCCAATCTAGAAGGCTAGGAGACGGGATCAAAGAGTAAGGAGTGGTAAAGGCAGACCAAACTTGGAAGTGGCAATCGAAGCGCCTCGAGGCGGGTTTCAGATAGCGGTTGCAAGTTCAGTGCGGCGGAAGTTCCTATCTGCCAAAGGGTCACTTACATCTGCAACTCATGCCAACATTGAGCACTGCGCTCAATCAATGAATTCCACCTTGCATCACATGTGCATGCAACTCAACCTTGGAAACCATTGAATGTTGCTTGGTGCTCGGGAGGCAGCGCCGGGCGGCCGGGCCCGGGGGTGTTCCCGAGGTCCCAATGCCGATCTAGCGCAAAAATATATAATGGCGCTACGCACACGGCGAACATTGAAGATGTGAACTGTGAACCTTGAAATGAAGCCATGGATTGATTGATGACCTTAGGAACAAACCAAAGACCCAGTCACTCTGGCGCTACCTCTGTATAAGACGAAAGCTCAGATCCCTTTCCGGATCTCCATCAATATGCAGGTGTCTCCATTTGCAACTGGTAAAACAGTAATTGGGAAGAAGCTGCCGGAGATACCCAAGCACGAGCCGGGAATAAGAGAACCAAGATAGATTTCCATATCGATTCGAAAAGCAGATTAATGAAACGAACATAAGTGACGTAACTATACGAAAAGCCTAGGTCGCTTGGAGCATCATAGACG
This sequence comes from Tympanopsis confertula, assembly GCA_026745395.1. NCBI lineage: Eukaryota > Fungi > Ascomycota > Sordariomycetes > Coronophorales > Scortechiniaceae > Tympanopsis > Tympanopsis confertula. The sequence continues at coordinate 51,210 of JAOYNU010047741.1, read as the reverse complement.
CGGCAACAGTGCTTCTCGACATGACCCCTTATCCCCAATCGGCACAGTGCTAAACACTAATTGAGCACAAGGACTCTGGTCGAGGAACGGGAATTTTATTCGGAAATATCGCGTGAGTGAATTCCCCACGGTTTACGGGGGCCATGTACTACGTTCCACGTCAGCTGTTGACTAAGATTGGCTTTCTCACGGCTTTGAGTAACATACATCGCTACGATTTAAGAAGTAGATGCACTAGATTGATCCATCTTCAAAACATAGCTCGGCTCTTTGATATCCACAGATACCGGGCATATCACAACAGTATGGCAAGATCCCACAACAGATTGACACGTCCTACTCTGCGCAAACGATTGGCTTCCGGTCTAAATCGCGGCTTCAACCCTGGCCATCGCGATTGATATGACGCAAATACCATTTCAGATGGATATATGGGACTTGTCAGCGTGGGGCGATGGTTGCAAAGCATGTGGATGCTCACTTCGTATTGAAGCTCCAGCTGGACATGAAATTTGTTCAATACGAGATAGCTCGCCAAAAGTGAACCAGGTCGTATTTGGGCTGGGAATACTCGCTCAATTAGGACACCGAAATCTGCAGGATGCGGTATGATTCTATAATCGGCCATTTTCCTTAGTCAGAGCCAGGATTAGACTCGCACATATTGCTACTTCCGACAAATTCTTACTCTGCCCAACAGACAGGGGGGGCCCTGATTCCTGCAAATGAACTAACGGCTAATAGTCGGGAGATATAGAGAGAGTGCAGTCTTATAATATCCCTAGGATCCCTAAGATCGCTGTTTAATTTCTGCAAATCCTGCGGGACATAATAATCTGGAAAACCTGTAACACGTCTGCAGTAAGCTCTTAATGGAATCTCAAACAGATGTGTAAGGAATTTTGTTTCACATACGCAGACCAACTACTGACTTTTGTTTGCAAAGGCTCATCGTAGGCGCTGGGCCGTCCGGGCTGATGGCTGCATACTGGATGGCTCGCTATGGTATACGAGCTCGCATCATTGATAAAAAGCCTTTTAAGGTATCTACGGGCCATGCGGATGGCCTGCGAATGCGGACTTTAGAGCTTTTTGATAGTATGGGCATTCAGCATCGCATCAACCAGGAAGCGCAACCCGCTGTGGATGTCAATTTCTGGGTGAGTTGATGGGACCCGCTCGCAAAAGGACCGAAACCGATAACTTATATTCATTGTTCGAATTTCAGGTTCCTGGAGATAAGGGGCAGTTAATCCGACAAGGCCCAATAACTCCTAGCCAAGCCCTTCAGTCTCCATTTCGCCACATGCTTCTAAGCCAGGCTCGCATTGAGGACTTCATTCTGGATAGCATACGCGAACACTCAAATATTCAGGTCGAGCGTGACATCGTCACAGAGTCATTCGAATTCGATCAATCAAAGAGTGAAGATCCAAATGCGTACCCTATAGCGGTACAGATCCGAAGGGCTGACGAGAAACCCGAGACAAATCATCAGCTTCCTACGCCTAACACAGAAAATATTGTCCAAAACGGAAATAATCAAAATCACTCGAAGCCTAATAACCATAGCAATCACATCAATGGGAATGGCCTAGAGAATGGAATAAGTGAACTTATCAGAGCAAAGTATATCATTGGTTGTGATGGAGCTCATAGCTGGACCAGGCAGCAGTTGGATATACCTTTCGAGGGAGAGAGTACTGAGCATGTATGGTGAGTTAAAGAACCACAACTGAGCTGATTTTCCCAATTTTAGACTGACATGCATATTTCAAAGGGGTGTTATAGATGTCATTCCCATTAGCAACTTTCGTGAGTTCATTCAGTCATTTGTACACTGAGCAACTGCTAACGGTCATTCAGCGGACATTCGACGGCTATGTACTGTTACTAGTCCTTATGGGACAATTCTAGTCATTCCTCGTGAAAGAAAACTCGTGCGTCTGTACGTGCCAGTGAAGGTCGTGGATGCCGACCAAATTGGTCGGTTTGATCGGTCGAATATCACTCCAGCAGTAATCAAAGCTCGTGTTCAAAAGATCCTGGATCCTTTTACCTTCGACTATCAAGTCCTTGATTGGTGGACTGCATACCAAATCGGTCAGCGTATGGCCCCGTCGTTCTCTCGATGGGACCGAGCTTTTATCGCGGGCGACGCGGTGCACACGCATTCACCAAAAGTGGGACTTGGAATGAACATGAGCATGCAAGATGGGTTCAACATCGGGTGGAAGGTTGCCCTTGTGGCTTCTGGTGCAGCCCATCCTCGTATTCTACAAACATACCACGACGAGAGGCATCGTCTTGCTGGACTGTTACTTGAGTTCGACAAGCGTTGGTCAAAGCACTTTACAGACGAAGCAAAACCATCCGCCGAGGGTGCACCTGGTAAAACGGAAAGCATGATGAAAGTTGTCGAGACATTCCAGGACTTTGCAGACGGCATTAAAGCATTCTATGGTGACAGTCCTCTGGTTTGTAAGAACGGGAGCCAGGAAGGGCATTATGTTGCTCAAAATCTGGTACCCGGTGAGAGGGTGCCGCCGGTGAAAGTTCGCATGCAGGCCGAAGGGAACAATCTATGGACAACCAGACTACTGGAAAGTAGCGGTCAGTTCAAGTTGGTAATTCTGGCAGGCGATATCCGCGAGCAAAGACAGAAACAACGTCTTGAAACCCTCAGTCTGTTCTTGTCATGCAGGGACGCTCCGACTCCGTCTCCGTTATCTCTATATGCACCTATTCATAACAGGTTTCAGTCGCCAGTGGCTGTTGTGACAATTCATAGCGCTCCTTGGGCTGAAAGCGAATTTTTCGATTTTCCCGAGGTCCTTCGTCCTATGGATACAGCGATGGGATATAGCTATGACAAAATATGGTGTGACGATCATTGCAGCTGGGATCATGAATGTGACGGGAAAGCATATGAGAAATGGGGTGTAGACCGAACACGAGGTGCTGTTTTTATTGTCCGTCCAGATCAGTACATTGGATGGGTGGGTGAGTTCGAGGAGATAGAGGGGGCAACTAGCTACTTCGATGGCTTCCTTGTTCGGAAATAGGGAAACAAGAGTTCGTTCGCAAGAAATAAAGACATTTGCTTCATCAGGCTTTCCTCTTTCCACTTCGCCCAGGAAGCGCGATAGTCGAGAAAGAGCCTATGATGGGCTTGTAAATACAGGAGAGATATAGTCAGCGAAGCAAGGAATGAGAGCCTAGTTCATGCTTTAAAGCTTTTGATTAATCTAAACTTATTCATCTATGACTAGATCGCACATGGGGCAACTCATCCTGGTCATCTCATAGAGCAGTGGACTGGGAAGAAATGGTGTGAGTCACGCCCCGCTTCCAAAATAATTGGAATATCCCCCATCAGTAGCATTACGCGATGCGCAGGCAGCTTTGACCATTCGGAGCCAAGCATGCACAGAGACACATTCTATCTCACCATAAGAGATGTGCCTTGGACAGATGTTGGGCGAGGGCGGTATCTAGGGCTCACTGGCACGTTCCAGCCCCTTTCCGCCTGTGAAGAGAGCTGCAAATGTCGCAAGCAACCCAAATCCAGCGGACGTGCCGAAGCAAAGTCTTATTCCTCGATAGTAGACTAGGCGAACCGCCATCTGAACATCCGGAGGAAGATGGTGAATAGCAGAGACCGAATGACGGATCTCATCAATCAACTAGAGAAAAATGAATATTCTGATTAGCAATTCGCCCTATGCAGATCTTATTTATTTTTTGCATCGGGACCGGATGTACTTTCCATTTGTCTGGTATTTCACTCAAGGCCTCGTCGAGGCCTGAGCTCAGTGTATTTTGGATAATGGCGGAGGTGATAGCCACGCCCCAAACCGTGCCAAGAGAACGAATAAGGTAGACGGTCGAAGCAGAGACGGCATGGTCTGGCGGAGGAAATCTGGTTAGAACTGGCTTAAAGGACATCTTGAAGGAAGACTTACCATTATGGTCGAATGCGGCTAAGAAGGTAAATAGGATGCCTGGGTACACAATGCCTTGGCCGAGGTTGGCGGGGAAAATGAAGGCAAAGTATTTCCATTCTGCATCATGAAATTGCAAGAGAGTCACCAACAAGTTTCCGATGAACATCAGCGCAGCGCCAACTCTGACAAGGTGAGCCAGTTTGCCCCAGCGAGACATGACGACTCCTGCGATAAGGCCACCCAGTGGAGTTGCCAGAGAAGGGATAACCAATCTGGCGCCAGCTTTGGTCGGGCTATCAAGTAGAATCACTTGAAATAGCAAAGGCAACGTGAAGAGAAACTTGTAAGAACGATAACAATAAGCTACTCGAGAACAAAGAACAATGCTTTCCTGGAAGAAGGACGACTCACAGCGTACGCAGCCATTCCAACGCAGACATTGGCTATCTGAGTTGATACTGGCATTAAACCAGAGAGCATTTTCAATGGTATAAGTGGGGCGGCTTCTGTTTTAGCTTCGACGATAATGAAAGCAGCGAGAAACACAACACTAGCGACCAGAGGCAGGACTACCCATGTGCTGGTCCATGGAAGTTCATTACCACCTAAACTGAGGCCCACTAATTGACTTGACAAAGCCAAAACCAAGAGGCAAGCACCAAGTAGATCGATCCGATGCCAAATGCCTCGGGGTTCCACGGAGGTAGACTGGGTCTCTTTTGCGGGGAATTTGAGAACGAAGTAACCAAGGGCCAATGCGCTCAGTGAAACCGGTGCTTGCAATAAAAAGCACCAACGCCATCCGATAGAATCGACAATTGCGCCACCGAAGGAAGCGCCGCAGATAGCTCCAAATCCATAGGCACCATTTTGAACGGCTTGATACATCCCACGGTTACGGAAAGGGATAAGATCGGAATTGATCACAGTCGCTGTAAATCAAGTCAGCAAGGCTCAGTGCAACTTTTAATGGTTTCAACAATTATCTGATGAACATACCCATTGTCATCAATCCGCCACCGCCAATGCCAGTGACAGCACGCATGATATTCAAGAACACCACATCTTGCGCCACAGTGCAGCCCACGCACCCAACCATGAACGAGATAGTTGCGGTGAAGAAACACGCACGGCGGCCCAGGATGTCCGAGAAACGGCCATACAAAGGTTGAAATGCGGTACTGGTGATCAAGTAAGAAGTTGTCAGCCACGAGGCTGTATTGGCGGCGTTGAACTCGGAGCTAATAACTGCATATGTTGAAGCTGTGATCGTTCCGTCAAACCCCGAGAGGAACACATTCGACATAATAGCTATGAGGATATATGTTAGTCCTTGTCTCTAACTGTATCGCTGCCGATTCAACATACCCAACTGTATCCAAAGAAACCCGGGCGGGGGTTTCCACACCGTTTGCTCCGGGCGAAGGAGGGGCTGTTCTTCTGTAGGCGCCGACATGGATCTTTTGATTTAAGTTTTCAAGTCGACAACTGCGGTATTGGAGGCCTATCACTCGAACTGCCCTGTAGATAGTCAGAATCGACAGATATTCGTGGGAAAAAATGTCGAAGAAGATGGAGCCGTAAAATCGGGATTACGTATTCTCCGACGGCTTCGTGGGGGGCATTGACCTTCTTCTAAGCGCGATGATCTCGACTAATAGAGCACACAGGAACGCATTCTAGGTCGCAGTAGACCCAGCAGGGGCGCCTTGTTGACTGGCTCGACCGGCGGGGACTCGATTAGGAACCGGGACAGCAAACCAGAAGGCGACCTCAGTCTCCACGCCCAATCACGACATTATGGGGACTATTCTCATCATACGTGCTAGTTACTTCCAAGGTTGTACTATTAGCTCGTCGTGATGTGGATATGAAGGGCTCATGCAGATATTATTGGGCAATGGAAATATACCAGATAAAATATTATATTGAGATTGAAGATGTATCCATTCATCATTACCTCGCGGTCAAAGGACACAGCCAGGTATCTAAAGCTTTATCAAAATGGAGTTTTTCTCCGCTATCCGAGTGAATCCAGACATTCAAAGTACATGCGTGTCATGCCAGATGCAAAGAAGATTGCGGGTATGTTCTATAGTCTAAGAAGGGGAACACCTGTGCCTCGCCGTCTCTTATCGGGTCCGCACGTATTTGGTGTGAGTGCCCTGGGCGACGATGGTCAGTCCATCATCGGTCTTTTTCGAGATCGTCACAGTGGTAAATGCAAGCGACTTGCCCACTTTACTGGCCCTGCTTTCAATTTCGATCCAATCGCCCGCCGTCGCCGTTGAGAGGTATGTTACGTGGATGTCGGTGCTCACACCGGTCGAGTCGAGTCCATGCGTCGCAATGGCCATGCCTCCCGCCCAGTCGGTCACGGTAGCGGAGAAGGCGCCGTGGACTGAGCCTTTCGAATTGAGCTGGCGAGGTCCAAGCTGGAGGCGAGCCCGTACCACGCCTTTCTCTGCTTCATAGATTTCCACCTCATTCAGAAGAAATTCATAAATCGGGCTGTTGGTACGGGTGCGCTCCCATAATTTATGGACCTGCTGCAGCTCAGCATTCATGATGAAAGGCCGGGCGATTGGGAACAAGAAATTGAAACAAGGGCGTGAAGGAAAGAAGAAACCGAAAGGCGGAACGCGAGTTTAAGAAGAAAAAATCAATTGCGGGACGCACCCGAGCGCTAGTCCTAAAGGGGATGTTGGGAGGAAGTCGCGACGGAAGCGACCCGCGCGGCCACAGCTCTTACAGTCGTCGCGTGCGATGCCGGGACTTTCTGGAGAGTATCTGCGACAACATGAAGTGATTCACATCTTCGTCGCCCCAGTATGTGAGATGGCTCGCGATGCTAGCAATCAATGAGATGTCAAAAGCGCCCTCCTGGATGCTGTAGTCAACCCGGCCGTTGGCATTCAATGCGCGTACTTTAGCATCCTCAACCTTCATCTTGCGGTCTTGATCTTCCGAGGTACGCCCCGGAGTCGCACCATCTTGACTTGAGTCAGAACCTTGTCTGTTCTCCGTCCGGCTTCTTTGGAATCCGTCATAGAGCGTTTCGATGTCGGTGTCTATGAGAGTTTGGAAGTGGTCCTCATCTTGGGACTGTTCCCGAGGCGATCCAGACTGGGTTCTCTTATGCCCGGCATTCTGTGCTGTTTTAGTGGCGGCCGAAGCATCTTCCGCGCCTAATCCAAGGTGACGGTTGAGCAAACTGCTCGCAACACCAGATGTGATGTTACTCCAAAGGGAGCCAACGCTTTGTCCCATGCGATCTCTAAGAATCGAGAGGCTTTGGCCCGATGCAGTCCAGAGGCTCTTTTTTACAGATGGCAGTGGTTGAGGTTTGAGAGTGGCCATCGCAGGAGAGATGAGCGGCTCAAGGCGATAGCTTACAGGATCAGAGGGGTGAAAGATGTTGTAGATGTCACGACATTTGGGCGCAGAAATGATAGTGGAATTCGCAGCAAAGTCCGTGCTGCTGTGTGAGCCTTGTTTAGCATGCTTGAAGGTCCCAAAAGCCTGAAGCTTGTCATCAAGGGTATTGCGACGGTCTCTAGCCGTGCCGCCGATAGGAGAGTAGCCGGAAATAGTCTTTCCTTTGAGCATTTGAAATAAAGCGATAGGAGATCCAAGGCAGAAAAACTCTTCACAATCGAAATTGAGCGCGTCCCGATTCCCTCGCTGGTTTGTGATATCATCTGTTTCGTCCAAGGAGGCTTTCTCTGGGTGCGGGCGCGATGACTCGGGCTGGTTGCATAATATGTCGAACAGGATTGCGCTGCCAAGGGAATGGCCGACGAGGCTCACGGTCCCATTGAACGAGGGATTTCGCTTTTTATACAAATAAAGGATCCGATTGCACTCCTGCTTGACGATATTTGAAATATGTTCGCAGTAGCCGCTTTGGTAAAGCAGCACGTCCATCGCGAGGTCTGAGATGAGATTGCGAACGGCGGGAACGCTCTCCAAGGTAATATCGGCAAGACTTGGGTAAGCGTCATCTTCAAGCGAATCGGCATCTGTCAAATCGAGTTCTTTGCGATTTTGCCGAACCCCCCGGTAGGGGAAATCCAGGAGGTGACGCCAGCAGCTACTTAAGTATTAGTATCAAGACTAGAGAGAATCCATAAATCCACCACTTACACTGGCAGCACTTGAACTCGGCAATTGCCGTTACTATCTGCAAAGGCAGAATTTAGAGCTTGGAGATCGGGAGAAACCTTGTACACGGTCTTCAACGTCTTTCGAAGGACGTTCACATCGTGGATGAAGTTGATACTCTCCAATCTCAATCCAAGCCGTTGACCAATGCCATGGGTGACAAGGATAAGGTGATCAATATCCCTTTCTCGGTCTTCGCTTTCTACTTCTCGGGAATCTTCCATTTCCCTTTCTTCTTGCTGACGGGCTTCTTCCTCTAACTCAGCCGAGTTTTGCGGCTCGCCGGCAAGAGAAGACATCTGGCGCTCAAGCGTTGACTTGGGCCGTCTTAGGACCGCATCACTCGGCAAAGTTCCATTCTCAGATGTAACTGAGGCTTCGGACCCCATTTCTTTCTTCTCATCCACCTTGGAAGGGACACCGGTCTCGGGAATGGTCGGTGTGCTCTCTGTTGGCCTCCGCTCCGCGTTGCGACCATCTGTCGTCTCCTTGTTTTTGCGTAGATCAATAAGGCCTCGTACTACTTTTGTGCCTGGTGCGCCACCTAGCTTCTGAAAGACTGTCGTGCTCACGCGTGACATGAAGTCGTCCGTGTTGATCCAGGCTGTAGTTGCATTCTGATAGACCACTACCTGGTTCATGTACGTGCCAAATAAACGATATTCTTGCAAGTTAACGGAAGATATGGTTGAATCAGTTGGAGCTTCCGATGTTGTTGTATTCGGCCCCTCTGACGATTTCAAGTCACCGGTGCTGGCCTGAATGTCCGAAGCCTTATTGGTTTCGCGTTGCCCATTCTCGGAGCTTGTCCCAGTAGCAGCTGACCCTAAGTTATCCGTTCTCCACGGTCGCAGCTTGATATAGCCTTCCTCTAGTTGTGTCGCAAGGTTCTCTTCACAGGGTCTTAATACCGAGCCTTCTTGGAAGAACCACGTGCCGCGGCGGACTTCATAGACAGGCCCGACCCAGTAAGCAGGGCTGAGCTCCCGATCCTCAATATTGACATCAAATAGATAATCCTCGTTGACCGGAACGTTTTTTGCCGGTGGCTCTTTCGGCGGTTGCGACGCGTCGGGTCTTTTGTGAGCCTCCTCGAAATCCGACAGCTGCTGGAAGGTAGATTCGATCGACAACGAATCTTTGACGGAGAATGCGATAAACTTCTTAGGTTTTGGTGGAGGTTTCTGGTCGGTTTTCTTTTGCTGATCAAGTAGGCCAGGCTTGCGTTTTGGCGAGTCGACCGCGTAGAACCATCTGGTCTTCAACGGGGGACAGTCCGAGGGGTAATGGCGCCGGTTCACTCGGTGTCGGTGGGTCACAGTATGATCTTCTCCCGTTGATCGCTGCAGGGGTTCCGACTTCCCCTGATCCTCTGGCTGTGGCGTGGCATTTCGCGGTGTGGTCCATGGGGAGAAGGTGCCCAAGAAGGACTTCTGTTCAGCCCCCGCCATGGCGGTCTGGCGGGCCCGACGCAGCACTTGCGCTCGAACCAGTTTGAAGGCTGCCGTGGCAGAGACAAGGTTACAAGCGGTGCTGTATTAGGACAGGAAGGTCAAGAGTGCATCGTGGTTCGAGTAGAAGAGAAAGGATGAAATGTTTTGGCGCAGTTAATGTTTAGTTGTTCATGATGTAATCGCCGCGGGCTGTCGCGTCCTATCAGATTGCGGGGATCGCCCACCTTCACAGACTCTATCGTACTTGTTGCATCTACAGCTAAACTGGGGCTTGGTCTATTACGAGCGAGTCTAGGAAGCTCCAGTCCGCGCCATTCTCGGTCGTCTGGAAATTATCAAGCCATCCAAGACTTGCAAGCCCATCGTCTTGCTCTTCCCCTTCCAGTGGCGCAGGGAATTCCCCGTCGCCCGCAGGACCAGAGGGTCCATCTAGGATGATCTTCACTGCGCGTGCGACGTACCGCGCATCACGACTAGCAGGTGATTTCTCCACGCAGATATCATGGGCTTGCCGTAGAAGCGGTAATGTGGCATCTTCAGTACTAGCGTCAATCGCAGACAGGCGACCTTTGCGGCGCCAGGTATTGACAATCTGGCAAAGAACCATCACGCCCATGAGAAAATCATTCATGGTGAAATTAGTGAGCATCCATCGCTCTTGGTGTAGCTGTCCGCCCGGCCCAAACTCTCGATAGATCTCGATAAACTGGCTGACCAGCCGCTGCCCTGCTTCAACACAAGACTGTGTACTGAAAACCCTGCCTCGGGCCATGTAGCGCCGGTGAAGAACACAGAGGCTTTTCAGGTATATGAACTCGACGTAGATGCGCACCATGATGAGGAAGGGCGGATCTGCAAAAGAGTCCGACATAGGTCGTGCCCGCAGGATCGGAGGGATAGTGGTTTGCATGTGGCGTATCTCCGTATCGAGCTGCAGAATATCTGCCTCCGATTTTTCGTGAAAGCTCAAGGCCTCTTTACATACTTTGGTAAAGCTATCCATTTGGCGGTCTTTGACGATAAACCAGAGGAGGTTAATGGGCTCTTCTTCGGGTCGAGATTCGGGGAGAATCTTTGTATCCACATCGAAATCGCCGTCTGTCAGATTGCGCGGACGTTGGGTGTCGCAGTTTTCAAAACAGATATTGCTAGGGAGACCTAGCTGAAATGAGATCATCAGATCTACTTGTTTAAGAAGAGCCCAGAAGCGACGACGCATCTCGCCTTCGAAAGGTGTAAAGGTGCCGAGGTTGTCGGGGTCCCGGTGGTACCCCATCTCAAAGGCCAATCGAACTATCATCGAGACGACCGTACCAGCTTCACGAGAGGGATCAAGACTTTGCATGTTTTTGCCTTGAGCATACATGGCTAGGGCTTCTAATACAAACGGCTGCGGACGGTGATATTCGCCCGCAACCAAGCATTGCCCTGCAGCACGGTGAAATTTCACCGTGTCAGCAATTGTGTCATCCCTTGACGCTTGTGAAAGGGAAATCTGGCTTGCAATTAGAGTAGAGAGCGAACAGATAGAAAATAACATAGAAAGCCATAGAGGATTCACATTGATTGGGTCAGCCCAGAAGGCGCGATACTGTCGTTGAAACTGGCCAATATGCACAAAGGGGACGATAAAGCTCTCACCCCGGAAGAAGATCGCAAGCATGCGATCGACCTCTCGCTGTGTCGGGAGGCATTGGTCTATGATCAGTGACAATGGGAAGTTCTCAGCACATCCAAATATGATGGCTTCTGAGCGCGCAGACTTGGCGGGCGTGGCGCCAACCCGGGGGTCCAGCGACTCTTCATGACGCCCCAACGCCACCTTCAGCTCTTCAATGTCATCCAAAATTGCGCACCAGTGCGTAGAACCCACATAGGCCGCTGTTCCGATAGTTCCAATCGGGTTCTGGTCTGGTATCCTGGGATCTGCGCAGGCATCGCTGACTGGGGAGTTCGGGCCGTCGCGCGATTCGTGCATCAGCCCTTTAACGAGCGACTCCAAATGCACCAGCCGGTCTTTGGCAGAATATTCATCGTTCGTAGTGGATGGCCCCGGCTGAAATGAGCAAAGCGCCGCGCTGTCTCTCCGATTGCATGAGCTGCATGGCCGCTGCCGGTCGCAGCGAAGTTTCGCTCGGCGACACTGGACGCACGCCAATGATTCCCGGGCCTGTCTCGGTCGGGCGCCTTTGATGGAATCGACGGGCGGCTCTTTTTGAATGCGAAACTTCCCTGTGAAGCTGGAGAAGTCGGACATCCTACTAGATACCACTCAGAAGTGGAGTTTCATGAATCGTCGCCAGGTGTGGCGTGTTCTGGATTGAGGGGGCGGAAACCGCATCTCCAGTAACATTTCTGCCGCCACGAACAGGAACCCATCGTTGCTGGATATTACTCGATGATTTTAGTGAAAAGGGAAATATGGAATTTCCGGGCTCGCTGGTTTAGGGAAGCTGCTCAGTGCTAGTGCCTGCGCTGCTGCTGCTGCTCCTCCTGATGAGTCGCATTCTAAAAGCTTGCAACTTCAGGTATGCAATATCGCTCTACAGAGAAGAGCGCTATAAAATACGTGCGCTCAAAAGCGAGCTGAAAATGAGCTCGCAAAATAGCGCAGGCCAAATCTCTACAATGGCAACTTTGAGAGATACGATCCAAGGGTCAGCAGGTTGATGGCAATTGAGGTCAACCCAACATCATTTGGAATGGCGAAAGTCGTTCTGTATCTGAAGGCACCTCTGAACCAGGTGCGAGTGATCAGCTTCAGGGGCTGTTCTTGTTGCAGTAAACACATCGCCTCCTGCATTTGAGTTGCCATCGGACTCGCCGCTCGCAATCGCCACTGACCATAGCATGACAGTGTTTCGGATCAGCAGTCCTCGAGGCACATATATTGGTTCTTGATCTATCAATTCTTGTGACTATTTTCGGCCAGTCTCCTCATACAGCACTTCAGTATTTGATGCATTATCCACCAGGAATTACGGTGATACCGACTATCTTTTACATCCATCACATCAGCTCAGCATGCCTTCTCCAGATCCGATCCAGCAATTCAAGCGAATTGGTGTTGTCGGGGTAGGAAGCATGGGTTCAATGATGACCTTTGCATTTTCCGAAATGGGCCTCGATGTTTCTGTATGGGATGCAGATAAAACGAACGTGGACAAAGTTACCAACTGGGCCAAAAGTGCGAACGACGTCAAGGGCCGGATTGATGGATTCTACCGGATCGAAGAATTTACAAAGAGCTTGGCAGGCAAAGCTGATCAAAAGCTTTTCATGTTCTCTATCACTCATGGCGGCCCTGCAGACACTGTTCTCAAGCTGATCAAGCCTGACCTGAAGCGCGGCGATATCATCCTCGACGGCGGCAATGAGAACTATCGACAGACCGAGCGACGACAAAAAGAGTGTTCCAACATCGGCGTGCACTGGATTGGAGTAGGTGTGTCCGGTGGATATCAGTCAGCACGCCGCGGTCCCAGTCTTTCTCCTAGTGGCGATGCAGAGGCTCTCAAGCTGGTCATGCCGCTTCTGGAACGATACGCCGCCAAGGATCCTAAGACAGGCACTCCATGTGTGACTCGGATTGGCCCTGGAGGGTCAGGCCATTTTGTGAAAATGGTGCACAATGGCATCGAGGGCGGTATGTTGTCGGCACTTTCTGAAGCATGGTCATATATGCATTATGGCTTGGGAATGGGTTATGAACAAATCGGTGATGTCTTTGCAGCATGGAATGAGTCGGGCGAGTTGCGAGGGAACTTTTTGATCAACATTGGCGCCGATCTTCTTCGGGTGAAACGAACACCGCAAGGGGACGGCAAAGGAGAAGGTGTTGGTAACAGCGGTTACGTTCTCGACGATGTACTCGACAAGGTTGTTCAAGACGATGATGATACGGAGGGCACGCCCCTTTGGTCGCTCATAGAGTCCGCCGCTCGACATGTTTCGTGTCCAACTTTGGCCGCGGCTCATTACATGCGCATCGCCAGTGGAAATCGCAAGGAAAGGGTACATGCCTCTCGGAAGCTCCAGATGCCAACCCCTCAGCCGTTCAAAGACGCCCGCGACAACAAAGGCGTGATAGAAAAATTACGCCGTGCGGTGTACAGCACCTTCCTCTCTTCTTTCTGCCAGGGATTAGAACTCATTGCCAGAGCTTCTGACGACGAAGGATGGAATGTAAGTTTGGCAGACTGTATTCAGATATGGCGAGCGGGCTGCATCATCCAATCCGACTATATTGCCGACCTGCTACAATCGCCGCTCTCCAAGAAGAAAATCACCAACATGAAGTTCATCGACACGGTCTCCAGCGAACTGCACAACAACTTCCCTGCTTTGAAGGATATTGTGGTGCAAGGAACCTTGACCGATCAATACATGCCCGCGATTTCAGCTACTCTGGACTATCTTAAGTACGAAAGCGGATTGGTCTTGCCTACCAAATTCATGGAAGCCCAGATGGATTACTTCGGAGCCCATTGCTACAACAAGCCTGGGATTGAGGGTGAGGACCCTGGTCCTGTCATGAAAGGACCGCATCACTATGAGTGGAAGGTAGCATAAAAGTTTATATAGTTCAATATCGTCGAAAGCCTCACGAGCCCTTACCGCTTTATGTACAATGCGCGAATCTGCCAGCGTAATCATCACATGAACAGACCAAACATTCTCCTTTTTTGGGGAGTAGCTACTTGGGTAGTTACTTGGGTAGTTACTTGGGTAGCTAGTATTAATTGTCTAATCACATCGAGCTGTGAAATTCCCTTTTGAATACCTCACAATATTATCGTTTAGAATCACGGCGTTTTGAGGACTAGATACTGAAGGCACTAGATGCTTTAGCAACCGTCTTACGTGTTCCACAAATTCAACAGAGCAGCTTTCCGGGGCAAATGCGCACGTATAACGGTCGCATGTATGAAAATCGGGCTTTCAATCCAGTGGGTCTTCAAGAGTGATGGAAGGTTTATTCCACAAGCCATGGCGGCTGTAATGGCAATGATTATCTCCTTCGGCCGCGGCATTGGCAAAAAAGGTTTTACGCGCTTACCTCGAGTGGAACTAGATCATCGAAGTAGTTACTTGCGCTGATATCACCTGTGGGTGTCTATGGGTGGAAGGTGGCATAATGTGAACTGTAGGAAAGCGCACCCCGGCCAAATCCAAGGACCTGCTTCGCCCACGACTGCTCCTCTTGTTTTGACTTGATTCTATCAGCGTACACTATCCAAGAATAGGTGAGTTTGATCTAAAAGCAAGTTAATATTGATACTAATGAATTGGAAGTTATATGTCTCTTATATGCCGCCGTTCTTTTTGTCAACTCGTGAGTTCTGACGAGAGCATAACGTGGGTTCACCAATGACTAACGCAAGGCGATGCAGCAAGCGACCATCTGCCCCAGATCCTCCCAGTCCCCAGCATTACTCCAGTCAGTATCTGACTTTGAGCTTTGGCTATGACAGGAATAATGACTGATTTTTTCAGCGGCCCTGCACGTCTGCTCTCGCCTCTCACTGCCGAAGTATGCCGAAGTCCACATCCATCTTTCTCCAACTACGAAACGCATTGATCGAATGCTTTCGACAAACCACCCGCCTAGTCCGTCCTGAACTACGCCGTCAACTCGTCCTGGTTGGCGGCGCCGCCAGCATTGCCCACGGCTCAGTTCTCTATACTGAGGATGTGGATGTTGTGGCCCCGGGCAATGTCCTCAACGACATTTGCAAGGGAGTTATGGACGGCGCTCTCAATTTTTCAGTCGAGCCCGAGGGCAAGATTGCGTTCGATACCAGCCAAGATATACGCGTCCGAATCGACATGATCGAAATCGGAGACGGCATCGAACGAATCCACGCAATGGAGCCTTTTTTCGAAGGCTCTGTCGCGTCAATGTCGGACTTGTTATGACTGAGAGCCGTGACGGTGGTGGAACGTGGAAGCGATGGCGAGTGTGATGACTTTCGATGGCTACTGTCGGCGGTGGCAGGAGCAGGACACATTCTTCCAGGGCTCAATGCCGAAGAGCTGGAGTATATGCATAAGGCTGGGAGGTCTTGTTTGGGGAGTCTTGGTCGCTTGGTCTTATTTTGTATTTTACGAGAAGGGGATGGGGATCTCGCTTGGATCTTTCGTCCTCGTTTTCTTTTCTTTCTTTCTCTCTCTCTCTCTCTCTCTCTCTCTCTCTCTTTTATTTGTATGAATATACTCTCATTTTCATCACAACTTGTTCGAAAAACATCATTAGTATTCACTTTGCTCGAAGGATACATGAGAAAAGAAGAAGAAAAACTGACACAGGTACCACGAGCTTATGCAAAAATCCCGTCATGTTGTTGATGGAAGGTCCAATTCAACTATCCAGGGCGGTTGTATCGGTAGCGATGGGTCTCCTTCAAGTGCGGCATTGACGAAAAGTGTCTGTTGGTCTATTTCCAGCGGGACCGGATCATCGAAGCAGTAACTGGTGCTGCAATAAGATTTCGGCATCTGAGTGATTCTTTCTCGGATTGTCGATAGCCTTTCTATCAGAAGCGATCTCTCGTTGTCAATGTCGGTCAGATAAGATGGCTTTGAGCTGACTTTCCGACGCCAAGTGATTAACTTGGCTCCCCAGCCTTCATGTATGTGACCAAAGCAGTGCATGCGAGGCCGGGCGCGAGCTATAGCTTCAAAAAGAAAAGGGCACCCTGCTCGTTGTCCTGCATGAGTGACGTCCATTATCCCTTTTGGGGGGCCATGTGTAATGGCAACGTCGACATTTTGAATTGAAAAGTCATGACCACTATCCGGATGGTACTGAAATCCCCAATCACCAAGTGATGGTATATATGGGCTAGCGTAAACCTTCAACAGCGCACCGTTTGTTAAAGGAAACGCGTGGGTCCCCTCGTCGAGAAACGTGATTCCCTTTGCCTGATCAAACAATTTCCTGGCTTCGCCATCATAGCCGTATGTCTTTCGAACCAACTCTGGGTCCAAGGGGGGCTTGAAGTCAGACACCTTCTGCTGGAAGTTGGGAATGTCCATTGTAAAGTCGTGATTACCAGCTATCGCGAGGTTGAGCGGGGCTTTGATGGACTGCAAGAGGCGAATAGATGATTTGAACTCATCAAGCTTAGACTCTGTTGTCAGATCTCCGCAATGAATTACCACATCGATGTCAAGGTTGGATATTGTTTCTGGAAATGCCTCAAGACCATGGGTATCAGATACGACGAGGAAACGAGTCCTCAAGAGATGCTGTTCTGCTTCCATTGCTGAGGCGATAATGAGTAGAGCACAAGGGTATAGAGTAATCGGCGCAGAGTGTATGAAGTTTGAACGAGCAGGCAAGACGTCTGGCAAGCGATGATTATTGGATCATTACCAAATACAGCATCACCGCTCTCAAAGTAGAGCGGGATTTCTGCCTTAGGATGCGGCCGGTGACCAGCGACGGGTATCATGCCCGCGGCTCGATTTAGTCATCAGGAACGGATCGGCTGTAGCCAAACTCTGTAAATGCAAATGACTTGAAGAGTAAGAAAACAAGATTCATCATTCATAGATGATTGGCTTATTCTGGGAATGTATGTGGAAATAATTGAAATCGTTTTTGCAATTACCTCTTCCACTCATTTCCCCACCAAGCGTAATCTAAGGAAAGGTCTTCTTATTGAAATTTCAGTCTAGCATTCAACTGCTTAGATCAAGGTAACCGAAAAGAAAATTTCAAGCTTCAGAAAGCGAAGAGGGTATTGAGGCGTGATTGCCTCCATTTGAATTATTATTGATTCCTGCGATCCCTGGCTTGCGGGACCAACAAGAATGTTAAAGTATTGAAAGGAATGTCGGGAAGGGTTATCCGACACATTGGCATGTATGCAAGGGCCCCGATGATAAATCCGGGAGGCTCAGGCACGCTCTTGTTTGGTGCTGAATAAAGGATCCGTTCGGGCGAGTCACCGAACACTGCACAATTGTACCTCTTTCTACAGTACCATGGCGCCCGCCGGGATATTTTGGTCTACCATCCTGGGGCTTACAGCCTGTTCAGAAGCAGCCAATGTCAATTTTTCCTTGAAGCTCAGCTGGACAAAAGGTGCCCCTAATGGCGTTGAGCGTGATATGATTCTTGTGAACGATGCTTTCCCTGGACCGCCACTGATCATGGATGAGGGGGACGAAGCTACAGTGAGTTCCAACTGGGGACGTGTCGAATTGCTGGACTAACGCCAGAAGATCGATGTATTTAATGATTTACCATTCAACACTTCTGTGCATTTCCATGGTATTGAGTAAGAGGTCTAGACCCGATCTTACTGTTCTGGCGAACTGACTAGCTTCCAGACAAAAGGGAACGCCTTGGGCTGATGGAGTTTCCGGGTTATCGCAATGGGCAATACAGCCAGGTCAAAGTTACCGGTATCAGTGGAAGGCCACACAAAGAGGAACGTACTGGTATCACTCACATGACAAGGATCGTATAATGGATGGGCTATACGGTGCCATTCAAGTTCGGTAAGCTAAAAGTCAGTGAGTGCAAGTTGCAAGTCTAACAAGGCTATAGGTCTTCTCCTGATAGTCCATCGCCATTCGAAATGATCTCTAATGACCCCGACGACGTGGAAGCGATGAAAGCTGCCGAATATGACGCCAACCTGGTTCTTCTCTCAGATTGGGATCATCTCACTTCAGATGCCTACATGCAAGCTATAATGGAGAGTGGCTACGATATCTTGTGAGCTTCTCTTAGTCTACCGCGATGATCAGTCACTTACGCTGCTATCTTAGTTGTTCGGATAGCGTACTCGTCAATGGCAAGGGATCCGTGTATTGCAAAGATCCGGAAGAGCTTACAGCTCTGCAGCCTCCACAGATCAAGGCTGTTGTTACTGCGCCCCTTACAGACAAAGGGTGAGTCTCATAGCTTGTCGTTACCCCAAAGGCTATACTAATCAGATTCGAAAGATGTGATCCCTTCATAGACACTCTCCAAGGAAATTGGAGTCATAGCCCCGAGAAACTCCCCGGCGGCTTAAACTCGGGATGTTCCCCAAGCGTCGGCCAGAACTCCACTTTCAAAGTCAACCCCGAAACGAAATGGGCAAGCTTTAATTTCATCAGCGCCGCGAGCCTTAAATCTCTCACATTCTCCATAGATGAACATCCTATGTATGTTTATGAGGTCGATGGCCATTATATCGAACCTCAACTGGCTCATCAGGTTCCTATCTACAATGGAGAGAGATATTCAGTGATGATTAAACTTGACAAGGCACAGGCCAGCTACATGATGCGTGTAGCTGGTAACGGGAATCAAGTAATCTCCGGCTTTGCCCAAATCACCTATGAGGGTGGTGAACAGAGCTTATATGATTCAGTGCCTTATATTGACTATGGTGGAATCAATACAACAGCCTCCACGATTTCACTCAACACAAGCAATCTTCCTCCCTATCCGTCCATATACCCGGCCAATAATGCCGATCAATTTCATCTCCTCTCACTTGGACGAATCAACTCCTCTTGGGAGTGGACATTGGATGGGACCGCATTTCTTCCAGCGAATTTGGCTGCAATGGAGCCTGTCTTGCTAAATCCTAAAGCGCCAGGTATAGAGTCAGCTCTCAAAATCGAGACGAAGAATGACACCTGGGTAGATATCGTCTTCCAGCTGGTCATTAATAAGCCGACAAAATTACAGCCCCCTCATCCTATTCACAAGCATTCCAACAAGGCATTTCTCATGGCAGCTTCTCAAGGAAAGTTTACTTGGGATTCTCTTGAAGATGCTTATGCGGGGTCTCCACAAAGCTTCTTCGAAAAGCCTATATACCGTGACACTTTTACCACCTCTCCGGCTGGTGAAGCTTGGCTTGCAATTCGCTACCATGTCCAAAATCCAGGTGCATTCCTTTTGCATTGTCACATGGAGACTCACCTCTTTTCTGGCATGGGATTAGTGCTTTTGGATGGTGTCGATGCTTGGCCAGATGCGCAAGGCTCAACAGAAAATACGATAGAGGCTGCGAAGGCGGATAGCAACGTGGTCGAAGAGCCCTACGGAGAGAACTGGAACTAAAGGGTAGAATCTGGGGCATTATTTCAATATCTATGTGGGATCTCATAATTTTTGTGCATGAAGCGATGAGTTTTACGAAAAGCACATCCTTCTATCCGCTGAGTTACTTCATCGATTTCATTTTCAATCCCAACGCCTTGATCATTTATTTTGCTGAGTTCTTACCTTCATCTGTAAAGGGTGATTGTGTATGTAAAGATTCGAGCTGGATCATCAATCTCTGTGACAGATTATTTGTAAAGCTTGCTGGACTTCATAAGCCTGGAAATTGGCCGTAGAGATTTTTGACTCCTGTCCACTTGGGAATTTATGTGCGAAATGCAAGCTATTTAGAGTCTCTTCTTGAGGCTCAGCAGTTCACTTGGTCAGGAACTGGAGAATCTGGTCAAACCCTTCGGGCTCTTTGATCCAGTGACCGTCACCCTCCGCCCGGGAAAATTCGTGCCATTCGGCGCGCGCCATGATTTTCAGTAGAATCTGAGATGCCTGCCGCCCAAGCTCCACAGGCACCCAAGCATCGTCGGTTCCATGGCTTGAGAACACAGGGGTAGATAAGACGGAGCTTTCAACAGGCCCCTTGATTTTATCTGTCGTGTTGCCGGCAATTTCGTCAAAGAAGAATGCAGATATGAGATCATGTGGTTGGTGCCCATTAGAACCATTGGGAGTTGATTCGCGCAGCAAATCCTCTATTTGTCGTGCGAATGGCAGCCAGCCACAGAAGCCCAACAGGCCGCCCAGTGGCTCTTTAATCCTTCCAGACCCAATTGCACCGAAGAATGCCCAGAGGGCGGTTGCCATCCCTTGGCTGATACCGCCGAGATAGATGTTGGACAGTCGTCCATCTAGCAGCCGCGCTTCCGCTTCGAGAATATCAATAATGTGCGAAACTGACTCTCTCAAGCCTTCTTTCTGTAGTTCCTGCCTTTGATCAATGTCACTCAATGAGTATGCGTCAAACCAGAAGCACATCTCCTCTTGGAACGTAGTGCTCCATCGGTCGCGTGAGGTCGGGAAGACCCAGCGATAAGAGGGCAGGCAAGACGCAAGGCTTTCGCCATTAGAGGTTTTGGATGAGAAAAAGTCCTCGGCGAATTCGGGACCATCACTGGCGCGACCATGAAGCAGGATAACCGTGTGAGTGTGAGGGGCTTGGGGGTGCTGGATGTGAGGCACGGGAAAGTCCATGGGAACCCGATTTATTCACTTGATTCAAGAAGCAGTAGTTCGTTTGGAGGATCGGATATAGATCCGCTCAATAGCGGTGCTTTGGTGCGATTCTCGTCTCAGCCGCACTGTCTGATACAAAGGAAGACGCGCCTTGACACGATGTCTGCAATCACATATTATCACACCGCCTTTTTCATAGCCTTTGCCAGTCAGCCACATCTCATAGCAGCACCAGTTTTCTTTTTATCCCTTCGGTACGGAAGCATCCTTTCTGTTTCCAAGTTTACTGTAAAAGGTGACTCGCGAGTGTCCGGGTAGAATATCCCAGTTTCGCGATATCGTATCGCATTTACGCTGAAGCTAATATGGAGACGAATATGGTTCCAGATAGATGGATCAACGACGAAGGAGAGAAGAGGAATCAAAACCTGGAGTGGTAAACATTCCAAGGTTGGCATCGAGGGGAAGAGCTCCAGTCGAAGATCTCCACATTTCCTATAGTTTCATGAACAAGGGAATGTATGGGTTACAGATCCTATAGCTCTACAAGGCAAACCCCATCGTAACTTAAATCTTAAATCTAGAGCTGCTCAAGGTCTTGCTTGTTTGCTGAGGACACACCCCAGCACTGATATTTGACTCTCTATCGCGCCAAGATCCGTGGCACACGCTAGTATATCCCGAGGTTGTTGCTGGCAGATAAGAAAAGCCCGGTGCGCCACCTATCCCGCGCATGTCGCATGTCCCGCCTCTAGCGTGGCATGGTGGACCCTGCATTGCATGTTGTGTGCACGGCGTATTCTGGCCAACCAGAGTCCTTTCTATGAGCTAACCAAGTGGGCTAGGAATCCCCCACGCCGGGTGTGGGAGAGCTGATCATTCCATTGAGGGCAAGTCCATGTGCATTCAAACTGTATAGTGCTATGTTTTACGTACAAGATCGCTTTATTGCATCATAGGAACCATCTGAATTCAGGGGAAGAGGGTCCGTCCCTCATGCGATCTGTGGGGATGTCCTTCGCTTGGATAGAGACCCCGTCCCGTCGGTCTCGGCGCTTGTTGTCCATCCACATGTAGAGACCCAACAGACCTGCTAGACAAGCACCAGCCGCGCCAAATGCGGAGACTGTTATCAACGCAGGCATGTACTTTGGTGCATCCTGCTCTCGGAACACATTGCTTCCGACGAGACCCATAAGATTGGCGAGTGGCACACCGATACTGGTTAAGAGCACTCGGCGGCCTTCGTGCGCGATGTTATTGTTGTACCATGTGCTCAGCATCACGGAGGGGGCTGATGTACCCCAGGTCATCATGAAACAAGCAAAGTAGGCCAATTGAAGCTCGCCTTGGACATCGTCGATAGATGCGTAGATCATGAATCCCGAGAAGGTTAGGAGGAAGCCCAGCACAATGTACGGAGAGCGCAGGCGCGTGTAGTCGGACAAGAATGCCAGAACCAGCAGCATGGCAGCTCCAGTCACATTAGGCGCAACGGTGTACAAGTTGGTTTTAACGGTTCCCAACCCCAGCCGAGCCACGATTTGGGGCAAGAAGAGCGCGACTCCTTGCAATGGAACACCCAAGCAGATTTCAATTGCGAGGAAGACGTATGTAGTCGGGTGCTTGAAGATATCAAGTGCTTCGCGGAGACGGAACTTCTCATTGACGACAGCACTAGAATCCACCTGGATACGGTGAAAAGCAAGTGCTTTCTCCTCGGGCGAAAGAAATTTGGCCTCTGCGGCGCTTCTTGGTAGGTAAAAGAAAGCGAAAACGGCGAAAATGACCGTTACACCACCTTCGATGATAAAAAGATAACGCCAGTTTGGAAGGCTGGAGCCCTTGATTTGAAATACACCAAAAGCAATTAGACCAGAGAAGGCATTGGCAACGTTGGAAGCAGCATAGAAGACGGCTAGTCGACGAGCCAGCTCTCCGCGACGATAAAAGGTCGTCAAGTAGTAAATGACTAAGGGGAAGAAAGCCGCCTCGGCGGTTCCCAAGAACCACCGGAGAGCGAACATTCCACCAAAGTTGTATGCCGCCGATGATAGCATCGTGAACGCTCCGAAAGTGAACATTAGAATAGGCAGCACACGCGCTGGGCTGAACTTCTTCCCAAGCATCGATAGCGGGGGTGCAAAAACAACGAATGGAACGAAGAAAATCGACAGCAGAAGATTGTACTGGTTTGGCTTGAAATTCAGATCTGGAACAGGGACGCCAGTCCGTTAGTCGGAATACTCTTCAAGAAAGCTTGAGTACTTACCATCGGACATTCCGTCAGTCTGGGCATTACCCAAATTGCCTTTGTCGAGCGCATTGAATAGATCTGCATTATATTAGCATTTAGAAGTTCATGATCCTCCTCGAATCAAAGTACTCACACATGACTGCCAAAATCGGGAGCAATCTGAAGTCGAATCGCCGGCATAGACGGCGCTCTGCCTTGTGGTCAACGACGCGAGTTACCTCGTCGACGACCCCTGGGGCCGACCCGTAGCCCTGCAACTTGTTGGGCTCCGCATCATCGAAGACTTTGGACACAGGCGCATCGGTTCCCTTGCCGTCGGATGGGGCTGGGTGGCTTGTCATAGCGCACAGGGGTTCCTCGGCCAGGTGAAGGAAAGATCAAGAGGCTGATGGGACTTTCACAGGAGCCACAGCAAGATCGATCTAGGGAGAGAATGCCTTTCCGGGCGCCCCTTGCTTAAGTATGAGATGCGTGGGAGGCCCGGAATGTTGCATCTTCATGTCACCCCCACAGGCCCATTTCCCCACATTTTCCTCTGCTCTCGGGCCTTCCCCCAGATCTTGACCAGAGAGTCAAACCTGGAGAAACAGCCCGCGGGCTTCTCAGAAACATTGACATCATATGACCAGCATGAATTGTCTGGATGCCGTTGTTCACGCAGAGCTGGTCGATTTCGGTGTCTGGCATGGCTGGGTTGCATCGAGCAGAAGTTGTTTGCGGATTGTATGCGCGGGATGTCTTATCAGGCCAACGCGATAGGGCGATAAGCACTGGTGCCTGAGGCAGAAGTCCGTCCGCAGCAGGACTTCTGCCTGAGGTGTCCAGATGCAGCATCTAGTGCTTCATAAATTCATCCATCCAATGCCTCCATTAATTTATCCCTTGGCGTGATTCTGGGACAGGTGGAGCAATAAGCGACCGCCTATAAGCCTCCGGTCGACTGCCTTGGAAAGTGAAAGCATTAAAGGTGGATATGATGACACTGCTCGCTTGAAGAAAGATCTCACGCGCTTCGAGACAGGCTTCCTGGGTCAGCAAGAAGTTATTATTTCCCACAACGACCATCACAGCGCGGTTCCCCCCGCAGCCTCCAAAAATCTGCTGACACATCTTGGCGTGCGCGCTTGCAGTTACTGCATTTGGCAGAGCATCCACCCCGCGCGCCCCGCACTTTGTCTGGACGGGTTGCCGACCGTGGGGCCTGTTGGTCTGCTGCGTTGTCCCGTCCTGCATTTGCCTCGTCGGCTCTGCTAACCCGTGCTGGAAGGCCCGCCCTGCAGGCCTCTGACTAAGTTGCTTGGGCAGTTCTATGTTTCTGCAGATCTTGGGATCTATAATGCAGCAAAGTGACAATCATGCATCTAAGAACATGCAAGCCACATTTTTGCGATTGCGGTTATACAGCTTGCACATTGGCGATGCTAGTACAGTGCTTACATATTCAAAGTAGTGTGATGAAGGGTGAATAAATTTTATTCGTCTATGTACATGAGTATGCAAAACAACGGAACATTAAAAGAAACTAAAGCTCAACAAATTCGTTTCGCAGATATTCATCCGCCTTGAGTTGGCCCAGGTAGCCCGCTACCTTAGTCGTCAATGGCTCTGCCTCAAACCCAAAGTGCTTATAAGCAGCCTTGCCAGGCAGACTGTGGCCAAACCGAGTCATACAGAATCCAGCGTCGGCATAGCGCTCCCAGCCATTGGGACTATAAGGCTCGATAACCACGCCAGGAATACCCTTGTGGCGACGCAGGGTATCACGCTTGTACTCGAGGGACTGCTTCTCAAACAAGCGCTGGCAGGGGAAACTGACGACACGCGCAGCAATGCCCTTGTCAGACTGGAGCTTGGATGCAACCTCTAATGCGAGGGAAAGCTCAGCTCCCACACCAATGATAGTCACGCTGGCTGCCTCGTTCTCTTCCAGTACGTAGGCACCGCGGACAACGGCATCCCGTCGAGTCTGTTTCAGTTGGGGCAGAGCGTGGCGAGAGGTGGAGATAATGCTGGGGGTGTTCTTTGCTTCAATAGCAGTAACCCAGGCACCAGCGACCTCCTCGCTGTCACCGGGGCGGATGTAGAGTAAGTTGGGCATAGCGCGGTACAAGGAGGCAAGCTCGATAGGCTGGTGGGTTGGTCCATCTTCTCCGGTACCGATTGAGTCGTGGGTAGCCACATGGATAACCTGGAGGTGTTGCAAGGCTCCCATGCGCACAGCAGGAGCAGCATAGAGGTAGAACATGAAGAAAGTAGACGTGATGGGAACGATGGTGTTGGGAGCATATGCAGCCAAACCGTTGGAGATGGCAGCCATGGCGTGTTCGCGAATACCCCAGTGAATGTAGCGGCCAGAGTAGTTTCCATTAATTCCACAGCCAGTACGAAGGTCAGGGTGTTGGAAGTCAACCTTGTCTGGCCAGATCATGTTCACAGATGGGGAAAGATCAGCAGTGCCAACCATGAAAGTGTTGACATTCTTAGCGATTGGGTTGAACACAAGGCCTGATGAAGCACGAGACGCAGTGGGCTTATCGGGGAAGCTGGAGGGAATATGCTGCTCCCAGTTGGCAGGGAGCTCTCCTTTGACACGAGCTTGGAATTCTTTGCCAAGTTCTGGGTATTTGGCAACATAGTTTGCCACGAGGTCATCCCATTCTTGAACCCATTGCTCACCACGCGCGGGGAGCTCTTGATAGAATTTGCGAACGATGTCGGTAATCACAAAGTGCTCCTCAGGATCGAAGCCATAGAGCTTCTTGACGTCGACAATACTGGGCGCGCCAAAGGCAGCACCGTGGGCAGGGGCAGTGCCAGCAGCAGCATGGTCAAGGCCGATAATAGTCTTCACATTGATGAATGTAGGCTTTTCCTTGGAAGAGCGAGCCTGCTCCAAAGCACGAACGATTCCCTCAACGTCGTAGCATCCATCTTCAACATCGATAACGTCCCAGCCGGAAGCACGCATCTTGGCATTGACATCTTCGGTGTTAGTGAGATCAACTGTGCCATCGCAGGTAATCTGGTTGTTGTCGTAAATGACTGTCAAGTTGTTCAGTCGGAAATGGCCAGCGAGAGAGATAGCCTCCAAAGCAACACCCTCTTGCAGACAAGCGTCACCGATCATACACCAAGTATGGTTGGAGACGACATCAAAACCAGGGCGGTTGTATGTAGTGCCCAGGTTCTTGGTAGCCATAGCCAATCCAACGGCATTGGCGATTCCCTGACCCAGAGGGCCGGTTGTGACCTCAATACCCTCGTGCTCGATTTCAGGATGTCCTGGGCACAGGGCGTCAACCCGGTCCGAGTGGTAGGTCTTTAATTGATCAAAAGTCATCGCCTTATATCCGGTCAAATGCAAGAATGTGTATTGGAACAGGCAAGTATGGCCGTTGGACAGAACGAATCGGTCTCGGTTGAAGAAATCCGGAGAGTGAGGCGCATAGCGCATGACATACTTCCAAAGAGCAACACCAATTGCAGCCATGCCGATAGCACCACTATGATGGTCAGCCTTTACTGGAAAAATTTCGAGCAGTCACAAAATACATACCCAGGGTGACCGCCGCCGAATTGCTGCACAAGATCGGCAATCAGTACACGGAAGGACTTCAGAACATGGTCGTGATCCTTGTTGAGTTTCTGTACTAATGGCAGAGCAGAAGGCAGAGTCTTCTGCACTCCATTGGTATGGCCTTCGACAGTCATTTTTGCGACGAGCAGAAGGGAATGCAGAGCAGAAATGTGGAACAATCACGGATTTTCAAGTTGGGCGACGCAGTGCCTTCAAATAGGCCGCGGAGCAGGTCGACAAATACAACCCGTTTGGGTAGTTGAGCCAAAAAGGAAGTTGGTACCACTCTCTCAATACGGAAGGCCGAGCCACCGACAAAGTGGACTTGCGATCGGGGTTGCGTTGCCGCTGAGGGGTGCATTTACTTAAGAATTGCAGTGTTCTTGTGTCTTTGAATTTTCTTCATCCTTTCACTCCTCCTTATTCGCGTTCAGAAAAATGGCTCCTTCAGTGCTCGCAGAAACACCAGACCACTCGGTCGTGGCCGCGACCAAGCAGCCTGTCCGCACAGTCATCAAAGCCTCACATCCCAATCCTTCTCTGCAAGTGACTGCAGACCATCAGTTGAAGTCGGAAGAGGCCCCAGTGTATGCGCCTGGGTCTGGAGAGGCGTTGGTGCACATGAGAGCCACTGGTATCTGTGGCTCAGACATTCATTTCTGGAAGACGGGCCGCATCGGATCTTTGGTTTTCGAAGGAGACTGTATCATTGGCCATGAAGCGGCTGGTATTGTTCTGAAGGTTGGCGAAGGTGTCACCAATCTGAAACCTGGTATGGGATATCGTACGACCCCGTGGAGCATAAACAAATTCTAATAGATCTGCGTTAGGCGACCGTGTGGCCATGGAGCCTGGCGTTCCTTGCGAGGAATGTTTCCTTTGTGACGAGGGACGTTATAACCTCTGCGAAGATGTTCGCTTCGCCGGTGTCTACCCCTACCACGGATCAATTCAGCGATACAAGGTTCATCCTGCCAAGTGGCTACACAAGCTCCCCGATAATGTGAGCTACGCCGAGGGGGCCCTTCTTGAGCCTCTCTCTGTTGTCATGCACGGAATCAAGACCGCCGGTCTTAGCTTGGGTCGTGGTGTCGTCGTTTGTGGTGCTGGGCCCATTGGTCTGATTGCAATGGCTGCTGCTCGTGCCTCTGGTGCTCACCCCATCGTGGTCACCGATTTGGAGCCAAAGCGTCTGGCTTTTGCGAAGGAATTCGTTCCTACTTGCCAAACATACCAGGTCGATCGCAACAAGGATGCCCAGGGTAACGCGGAGGCTATCCGCACTTTGTTTGGAGATTCAGAATACACCGCACCAGAGACAGTGCTTGAATGCACAGGAGTAGAAAGCAGTGTTTGCACTGCGGCTTATACCGCGCGACGAGGAGGTGTGGTTATGGTTATTGGCG
This sequence comes from Tympanopsis confertula, assembly GCA_026745395.1. Lineage (NCBI taxonomy): Eukaryota > Fungi > Ascomycota > Sordariomycetes > Coronophorales > Scortechiniaceae > Tympanopsis > Tympanopsis confertula. The sequence goes on along the minus strand of JAOYNU010047741.1, from coordinate 23,160 downwards.
TGGGCAAGTCAATCATGAACAACCTGCCATTCATGCACCTTTCCCTTGCCGAGGTAAGTGATATTGTGTCCCGACATGCATTGAAAATCGGCGCTAACTTACTCAGATTGACTTGCGATTCATTAACCGCTACCGTGATACCTGGCCTCCGGCGATCGCTTGTCTAAGTGGTGGAATCCTTGATTTGAAGAAGCTTGTATCTCACACATTTCCTCTGGAGAAGGCACAGGATGCACTGCACTTGTGTGCGGATACAAGTAACGGCGGTATCAAGGTTCTTATCACAGACGACCAAGAAGTTTCTTTATAGATCGATGTAACTAGATTAATGGGGAATGATGAATAGAATGAAAATCCATGAATGTTTAATGAGATTTTGGTGCTTATTTTGGCTCAAATGTACACGACGCGGTCGCCTGGATGAGCTGTCCGCATGGCGAGTATTTACGGTTTAGTAAGAGATCTGAGCACTCACCAAGAGGAAAGTTTTGTGGTTGCTAAAGTAGTCATCTCGATGTTGTTGTAACCGTTGGCAGGACCAGCTTTCTTGCAATTGCACTCGAAGATCCGGTGCTCTTAATCCAGAATGCGGTATATGTATTAAAGAGGAATATAAGGAGACTTGAGTGGAACATGAAAGAGAGCGATTCATTAAGTCATGACTAGTATCTACTAAAACAAACTATTTCTAAAAACCAAGCGCAACGCTAACAAGAATGCAATGCCATATTAATCCACAATGGGATCCAGTCCCTTTCTCATACGCTTCCAGCACGTCTAGACGGAGATTGCGGAGACAGTCACGGTGGTACCCAGACCCTCCTTGAGAGTGTCCGTCACATTGTAATCCTCTGTGCTGTTCACACCAGTGCGGAAAGGAATATCTTCCGTGGTGAGAGGAGTGTGCTGAGATGGGGAGATATCATGGCCAGCAGCCAGCTCCTTCTTGCGGTGTTCTGTCACGACCTCACGGACGGTGTGCTGGAAGTGAAGAGGGCCCTTCTCCATCTCGGGGTGGAGCAAGCCATTGACGAAGACACCGGTGTTGAGGTTCTTCTGGGTGTGGATGCAAAGGTACTTGTCTTCGGACATGATACGCTTGTACATATCGCTGATGAGCTTGAATGCCTCGTCGGTGGCGTCCTTGTGGCGGTAGACCTCATATCGCATCACAGACTTGGTAGGGCTGACAGGGGTGAATCGCTGCATGAAGAAGAAGTTGGGGCTGACGTTGCAGGAGGCATTGGGCCAATAGTAGTTTGTGGCAATGCGGAACCCCTTGGCGATCTGATCTGGGCGCTGCGCACCGTAGTGCTCGATGGCTCCTCCCTTGGTCTCCACCCAGTATGAGTTGAGGTCGGCAATTGTGGGGATGTCAGGGTGAGCGACCTGGCAGTGGTAGCACTCGTTGTAGTTATCGGCAAGAATCTTCCAGTTGAAGTCGCCGTCCATGTCCCATGTGTGGTCGAAAGAGTATTCCTCGAAGTTGTAGTGCTGGAATCGGGGCTGCTTGTCGACACCGGCGAAGTCGTCATCCCAGGCAATGTCGGGAGTCTCCTTGCTGTCCAAGTTGACCCAGACAAAGCTATTGTGGTCCAGGTGGACATGGATAGGGAAAAGGCTGTGCTTGTGGAAGGCACGAATGTTCTCGTTCTCGTCCTTTGCAATGATGAACTCGTAGTTGGCAACATCATACTGGACCCAGTCGCCAACGTTGGGGACACGGTGCTTGTGGGTAGTCAGGAGCCACTTGCGACCAAAGATGGCTCGTCGCTCAAGCTGGAACATATCCTCTGAAGTATACCAGCTTGCAGGCAAAGCACGAATGGGCGCGGGGCCCTTGGCCTCCTCCTTAGGCTCCGGGACAGGAGCTGTGCCAAAGAAATTTCTCACAAAAGACATTGTAGTGTGTGATAAGCGACTTCTTGATGAAGATCTGAGATCCTTAGAGAATTGGAAGTCTGTTGTAGATTGATATCTTGTTGATGATGCTTCAATAACTCGATGATATCTGGGCTTCTATATAGTTGTCTCGCGATCACCTCGACCCCGGACTTTGATAGACCCCACCCGACCCATCCAACGGGTCATCATCCTTCATGTCCGAAATCAATGACATCTTTGCAGGTATGAACGCCTCATTGACATCAGGTGGTCAGATACCGCCGGGCGTTACGGGAGATGATATCTATAGACCGATCAGCTGATCGGGTGGCTCCACAAAAGCAGCCGAATGGCCTGCAAAGAACCTGCCGATCTCGCGTCTCTCCTGGCATAAAGACTAGATCCTCTACTCGCCAGCCGCTGGTGGCAAGACGGGCGCTGTTCCAGTCCCGACTGTCCCGTGCTCTGTTGGTGGCATCTCCCAGGATCGCTGCGATCTGGACTCCTGCCACATCCGGCTCCGGTTCGGCGCAAATCCGTGCCTGGCTGGGATTTTAAACTTAAAGGGGCAATAATTGTCTTGATCTTCACTCTGTGCCTACTTTCTCGCTGCTTCCCCTGGCCATCAAGTACATCATACACACGTCTACTGGTGGTAATGCATCTGGGCCGTTCCCGTGAATTTGGATGCCGGCGGCGGTTTCGGCGCTATGACGGTACTGATCTGAAATCACGATGTCTCTGATCTATATAGATGCTTCGGGGGATTTGATACACTCCCCGGCCTGCTACAGCGTCGTATTGCTCGTTGCTTATCAGCTCTTTATCTGAACAAGGTTCATACGGGGCACCAGGCGCAAAGGAATTGGTCAGTGCCAGATAGATATCAAAGGATTTCTTTGTGATCTGAGATAGACAAGCGGTTTGCGAGCCGCCTGCCGATAAGGTCGGTTGTACGGGGTTTCGGTACGGAAGACGGAGCACGGTTACGGCATCACCGGTTGGGATGTCTTGGGCAACTGGCTAGGAGAGAGACAATGAAAATAATATGGCATTACGCATTCAAGTCATCATGCTGCGAATCAGAGGAGCCTATTCTATCTCTACCCATCCTCACATCTACTGGGCGTTGTTCGTAGGGCCGGTGGTGGCAGGGCCCTCTGGGGTCACGTACGCCTAGAGTGTTTTAAGTTAGTCTCGTCGATAGCGATCATGTGACGGGGACAGCGCCTACCTTGCTCAGACCACCATCAACCAGGAAGTCCGTGCCGTTGACGAAGCTGCTCTCATCACTGGCAAGGAACACAACGGCATGCGCCTGCTCAACAGCCTCGCCGAAGCGGCCGCTGGGGAAGTGGACTTCACGGCGGAAGCGCTTGGGTTGGTCGTCACCGAGCCAGTCTTGGAGCAGAGGAGTGCTGAGCAGGGATAGTTAGCCATTGATCTTGGAGAATTGCCTTTTTGGAAATGAGGCCATGAGATAAGGAGGCAGGGCTTACTTGAGAGGACCGGGGCAGAGAGAGTTGAAGCGGAAGCCCTCGCGAGCGTGAACAATTGCCAGCTCACGGGTGAGAGCAAGCACAGCACCCTTGCTAGCGGTGTATGCAAGCTGGGGGGTAGCAGCGCCCAGGACGGCGACAAAAGAGGCAGTGTTGATGATGCTGCCCTTGGTCTTCTTGTTGCGGCGCAAGCTGAGCACCGCGTGCTTGCAGCCAAACCAAACACCCTTGACGTTGATGTTCTGTGTCAGGTCCCAGATCTTCTCCGACGTGCTCACGGCATCGTCGTCCTCGGCGTGCATGATGCCCGCGTTGTTGAAGATCACATCCATACCACCCCAGCTATCTTGTGACTCCACCATGGCCTGCACGTCGGCCTCCTTGGACACATCGCAACGGATTGTCTCAACTCGCTTCACAGTGGGAACAACCTCCTTCACCTTAGCGACTGCCTTGGCCAGGGCGGGCTCGGAGATATCGGCAAGTAGAATGTTGGCGCCCTCTCGAGCAAAGAGGATGGCGGTTTCGAGTCCAATTCCACTATGAAGATTCCCAAGTCAGCACGCTTCGTCTGCTCTCAATGGGTTCGCTGATCTACTCACCCTGCTCCTCCTGTGATGATCGCATTCTTGCCAGCGAGACGTCCTTGTGTAGCCATTGTAAATTGAAGTGGGGGGTGTAACTAAATGGTGGTTAGTTAGCTCGAGGGCGGCCCTTGAAATATCTTTGGAAATCCGCAAGCCCCGCTTCTCCTCTGTGCGCGGTCTGCTGTCCCAGGAACTTACCTTCGCAACTTGTACGCGCAACTTCAAAGAAAGAATGTCGGTCTCTTTGGTACAAGTAGCTGTGGTCCGCGGGGCATTTGTCGAGCAGCAGCAGCAGAGTTACTTAAGCATCGCGGTCCGGGACCGCGCGGTCTCGCCTTATCGTATCTCCAACCGCGTCGCCCTGATAAGCAGCCACGAAAGCTGTCTCGTGCCCCTCACATCTCTTTGCTCTCGGATCTCGACTTGCGGACACAAGAATTACACTCTGTACTCATCTGGCGACACCTCAAGAATATTCCATCCGGTCCAATTTAGCTCGACATGTCCGACTCTGACGTCAAGGTCACCGCGGCCAATGTCGCCGAGGTACTCAAGGAGGACCGTGTGGTGAAAGTGGCAGGCGTGGACATTGACGGTCAGCTGCGCGGGAAATTGATGCAGAAGAAGAAGTTCCTCGGAATCATCGAAGAAGGCTTCGGATTTTGCTCCGTCATCTTTGGCTGGGACCAGCACGACCAGACCTACTTCCGGGAGCTAGCAGTGAGCAACAAAGAGAACGGGTACCGCGATATCATTGCGATCCCAGACTTGCGAAGCTTCCGTCGGATTCCTTGGGAGAATAATGTCCCTTTCTTCCTCGTCAGCTTTGTCGATCCGGAGACTCGCAAGCCGATCAGCGCATGCCCACGCGGATTGCTGAAGACGGTAGCCGCTAAGGCCGAGGCCGCAGGATATCGTGCAATGGCAGGAGGTATGTAATGTCCGTAAATCGGCTTCAAATGTTCGCAGCTAAAGGTTCTCGTTGAATAGCCGAGTTCGAGTTCTACCAGTTCCGTGCTCCTGGCGACCATGCGTCTCCTGAGCGAGCTGCCTCCGCGACAGCTTCGTTTCTTCAGTCAAACAAGGCTGATGATTTGCCCGCATTGACAGAAGGCATGTTCGGCTACTCTATTACCCGCCCGCTGCATAATCAAGATTATTATTATGGTATCTACGATGCGTGTGAGGAATTCCGCTGCGGCATTGAGGGTTGGCACACCGAGAGTGGACCCGGTGTCTACGAGGCTGTTAGTTTGAATACCGCGCTTGCTTGTTCATGGGATGCATGTGCGCTAACCTTCTACATTTAGGCCTTGCAATTCGACGAGGCGAAGGAAATGGCCGACAAGGCTAATTTGTTCAAGTAAGTGAACTACGCGGTATTCGCCCCTTCTTTTTACATTGCTAAAGGGCATAATGAACAGATACGTTGTGAAGTCATATGGCATCAAGCACGGCATCACCCCATGCTTCATGGCCAAGCCCCGCCAGGGACTCCCTGGAAACAGTGGACACATGCATATGTCCCTAGTAAACTCCGATGGCTCAAATGCCTTTGTCCGCGACACCCCTGACCCCAATCCTCAATACCCTGACATCGCACTCCTCTCCGACTTAGGGCGACACTTCCTAGCAGGTCTCCTCGTGGGCCTTCCCGATATCATGCCTATCTTTGCGCCGACCATAAACTCATACAAGCGCTTAGTGGAGAACTTCTGGGCCCCAGTTACTGTATCATGGGGTCTGGAGCACCGTGCTGCTTCTATTCGATTGATTACACCGCCCACAGCCAGCCCAAAGGCAACCCGATTAGAGATTCGGGTGCCTGGAGCAGATATCAATGCCCATTTGGTACTAGCCACGATCCTGGCCCTGGGCTGGCGCGGTGTTGAGAAGAAGCTAGAGATCCCAGTTCCACCATTGTCGAAGGGCGAGGATATGGGCGGTGCTAGTGACCAGGGTATACGGTTAGCGAAGTCTCTTAAGGAGGCCATCGCTACATTTTCCCGCCCCGAAAGTGTCGCACGTGAGATCTTTGGGGACGAGTTTGTGGACCACTTTGCTGGCACAAGGGAACACGAAGTCCGTTTATTCGAAGAGGCGGTCACAGATTGGTAAGTATTGATTCACGTTCCCCGCTGCGACGATCTAGTCACTGACGATGCTTGTAGGGAGGTGCGCCGATATATTGAGACTGTTTAAACGGGAGAATTTTGATGTTTTAAGACTCTAGCATGCTATGCAAATGCGCGCTTGCAATCCTCATCGACATAGTATCCGCCGATTGGCCCCCAATCCTAGCCTCAGATATCATCGCCATGTCATGCTCTCATGGTTGCAAGCATCATCGAGCAATTATTTTATACGCTCAAAGAGAAGCTACAGCGATGTCGAATAGGCATCAACAAGAAATGAGACGATCCATGTGCAAGCGAGAGCATTGAATGCTCGCTCTCAAGTGAGATTTAGGCACATTATAATGGAGACCGTTCCCCCGCTCTATATCATCTTCGAAATCAATTCAAGCGTTACTCAAGTCTCTTTGGCCTCCTTCATCTTCTATAACTCCAGCCCTTTTCATGGGGTAAAGCTGTAGCTTCCACGCTAATAGTCGATGCATGCTTTGCGATGGTTTCATTTTGTGGGGAAAAGCGCATATCAATTGTAAAGTTTCGACCTATATGCAGAAATTAGGCCCTTACTTCGGGGAGCAGCAATGTGAAAGCCTCGAAAATGATGGATAATCGTGGATATTAGCCGCCGAGGCATTTCATGATGACTGCGGGTGAGGTGCTCCACGAGACGAAGTGCAGCCTAGACTGAGCCCACTTCACCGCTCCATTTAATGTTCGAAGTCATCAAGCGGCCCTTCTTTGGTAGTTTTATCTTATTTTTTGACTAGTAATCTGATTATTGTACCACTCGAACTCAGTTTTCTATTCAATTGATTCATCACTGGTTAGATCGATATGGTATGGCCTCCATTTTCATAACAAAGCTACAGCTTAATTCTTATCTCATACGCCAAAAAAGGTCTCAACATAAATTGGTCTTTCATTGATGTGAATGAAACGATAGGCATATCAGCTTCAAAATTGCTCGCAGTTCCAAACTCGGATCTGTATTCTACCCCCCAACATTCGGTCTCCAGATATTTTGAGCCTCGCCATCCCTTCGTTCCCAAGCCATCGTACCGTCGGCCCAGAGGAAACAAAGATACAGCCAGACTATGGAAACAGATCAAGAGAGGTAGGGAATTTCCGCCATAATATCATTAGTGCCCGGCCCTGGTACAATCCAACAAGAAAATATTAAGGAAATATGAAAGCGAATAGGTTGAGATTCTGACCTGATCTCGAGTTCCAAGAAAGAAAGTCCTTGTATTGCCCTGGACGGCTTGTCATGACGGCCCGTTTCAGATGATTCAGGCTGCCACCACCCTTGAGCCATATCTTTCCTTCCAGACTGCTTCAAACAGGACCGTATGGATTTGATTTCAGCATCCAACACTTCACGGAGCCTGAGTATGTGTATGGATCCATGTACGGCATCTGCCCTGGTCGATTTCCTTGGCATCCTTGAAGTGAGCTTCTGGCACGGCCCGAGTTCGTTTTGCACTCGCTATCGGTGTATATGATGCAGTGACCGTGGTCTGTGAGTTTCCAAGACCCAGGCCTCGTTAAGGTACTTGTTCCACAACTTTTGTATCCTGAGGAACCTGTGCCTGGCCACCACTGGCACCATGGACCAAGCGATGTATCGTCGGTAGTTAAGTTTCCTCCTCCGAGGCGAAGGCAGGGCACGTCGTCATCTCTGTTGTAACCTTGCAGCAAGTAGTATCCGCTACCTTCTTTTTCGTCAAGCTTGTCGCCACATTTCGTGTCACTGTATATGGTCAACTGCCAAAACACATCTGGTAGTTTCGGCTTTGGCTTTGCAGTGGCAAGATCCTTCTTTGTCGTCGAGGTCTTCTGAGTCGTTGTTGTTTTATGTGTCGTCGTGGTAGGTTTGGCAGTTGATTTTTGGGCAGTTGAAGTCGTTTCAGTCGTCTGTGCGACTTTTTGACGGTCTGTCTTGGATTTGAGTTCTGATCCAGCATCGCATTTCGAAATACAATTATCTTTGGAACAGAAATCGGAGCTTGTTCCACATAGCCCTTGCGACGAGCACTAATTATTCATACATGGGATTAGCCAAGGCCATATGAAAAATGCAAATGGTTTCACTAACGCATTGAGCGGGTACACATGGGTTCAATGATGCAAGATTAGCCATGCTCATATCACTTGGTCGACGTGTTCCAGGCACCTGTGGCCCACAGATAGCGTGTGGAAGGGCTACCGGCATCGGAGGAGTGCCAGAGCTGAGACAAATGTAATCACCTTGCCTTAAATGAGAACAACCGTGCCAGCCATAAGTATTGGTATTAAAACTTTCGATGTCCATTGCAGATATACCATGAGAAGAAGCAAGAGAGGCGCAATTATCGCTTCCTGTGACTGTATAAGTGCGACAAGATCCGCTGCTTCCCAATGGTTCATTCGCACGAGCAAATGCGGCGTGGCGCGAATGGGAGCTCGCCCATGATTGTTCTAGGGCATCTGTGAATGCCAGAAACAATCCTATCAAGGCGAAAAGGCTTATCATGCGGCGAAGTGGCATTTTGGGCCTGAAAATCGAGTTACCACCACATATGTCGCTCGAAACTTCAAGGTTGAGATGAGTTCCAAGGTGTGTTCTTATATTCACATTCAATCAAGCCCATCATCTACCTTGTACAGCGGTATCCTCGATTCTCTCTTTGATGATCCTGTCATTACGAACATCTGGATGCTCATGCATCATAGACAAGCCAATTGCAAGTTGAACGTTCATTGCTTCCTTTGACATCTGTCGACAGACTTTTGCCTCAGTTTCTCGTTCACTTTGTGTTTGAAGGGCTATTGGGGTACAAATTCGGTATAGTGCAATCCAACGCTTTGTCGTCTCCCCGCTGTCTTTTTGAAGTATTTGGTGGCAACGGGACCTGGGTGGCTGCGCATTGACAGGTCTTTGATCAAAGGCCCTCGATAATTGATTCTTTTTACTAACAGAGGCTGATTCAGGACCAGCATTACCTGCGACCGCCAAATTCCGCGGGTATGGTAATGCCTCAAAGAGCCGAAGAGATTGCTGAAGTAGGGATTAGCTCCAGATGGATCATCTGACCTCCAAGCCTGTGTAACTCTCCAGGTCGAGGATGATCTAGAATGAAACACAGTCCTTTACTCTTCACTCTTGACTCTTGACTCTGATAGAATATACTTCGCCTGACCTTCCAAAACGGCAAATAGTGGAGCCATGCCCCCTCCCACGTGCGCCGCCCTGATATTGCGAGGGCGAAAGTTCTATCTTGTCTGCCAACTTCGGTCTTCTTGCTGGCATACATGACACGCGGTTTCAGAGTCTTTATGTTCGATCGTTGTCTTGGCTAGCCGGTGCAGCGTGACTGGTCCTCGCTATAGTTCGGAATGTACAGCCGAGGTACTCGTGCTCTATGACTCGCCGACACCATTACGGCCTTAAGAAGTGTATATTGTGTTCATAATGGACGTGTCGCTGCCTTCGCCGCCTGCAGTTAGCGCCTTACGCGAGTCCTTTGGTGACCGCAAGCCGCCAGACATCACACGGAAGATCACTGCTTGTGTTGCTTGTCGTAAACAGAAGGTATCGCCTCCACCGCTTATCCCATCGAGCGGCCACTGATTACCAGGATGCAGGTGAAATGTCATATGCGAGAAGGCCAAGCACCCTGTTTGCGGTGCAAGAAGCGAGGCTTGCCTTGCACCGTCAATCGAAGCCTGCAGACCTTGCTCGAAGAAGACGTCACGTAAGTCTCTCCATGACGGTCTCCTTGCATGATCTAAAGCTCTATAGATGGAAGGCAGCCATGATCAGAAAGATTAAACGACTAGAAGGAGCCATTTCCCGGATCGCAAACAAGGTTGAAATGCCAGAACTGCAGGCCCAGGGCCAAGATGAGGATCCACTGGATTCAATCAGCCCACCGGCCGAATTGAACCCCACCGAGCAATCTCAAATGAATATAGACCACCAAGAACAGCCACAAGAATCCCCCTCAGCGCATTCAAAGGAAGACCGAGAACTGCCACCGGCGTGGGAACTGATCATGGATCCTCGCGGTGGCCCCGCGTCTATCCCAGCTTCAGTTGTATCGAGGGGGATACGAAGCCACTTACCCAATAACTTACAGTCTTCACGACAGTCGGATCTGATCTCCAATGGCTTAGTCACATTGCACCAAGCGCTTGCCTTGTTTGAGGCATACCACTTGAGGCTGGATCATTTCCTGTATCGTATCCTCGGTGATCACATTAGCCTTGATTCCATACGGGTGGCATCGCCGCTTCTAACAGCGGCAGTATGTACAGTTGGCGCACTTCATTCTCCTTCGCTGGGGCACTTGTTCGATGTGTGCTACGCCGAATACAAGGCCCTGGTGGCAGCGCAAACTTTCTCTCGGTCAACTAACGAAGATGATGTCCGTGGCCTTTGTATCGGTGCATTCTGGTTGCATGAGCTTTCATGGACATTAATCGGAACTGGTAAGCTTTGCACTTGCCGATGACTTTTCAGGTGCCCGTTCTAACTTACACAGCTGTTCGAGTTGCATCAGATATAAATTTGCACAGCGGAATATACAAAGCACTCAAAGGCGATCGCGAAGGCTACATACAAGCTCGGATATACTACCTTGTATATGTGTGCGATCATCACTTCTCAATCGCTTATGGCCGGCCGCCGATGTCTCGCGAGGGGTTCATTATTGAATCGGCAGATCGTTTGCTTGAAACTGAACATGCAACCGAAGATGATGCTAGACTCATCAGCCAAGTCAAAGAATGGTCCCTACTGGGCCGAGTTTTCGACACTTTTGGAGTCGACGTTGAAACAGCAATTGCACCCGAAGCAATTCCACAGTTGAGACGATACTCGATCGCCTTGGATACATGGCACGCTGATTGGAATGAGAGCTTCCGTGAAAACCACAGAGTCGGAAACTATCCCGCAAAGGGCGTAGGGTTCCATTATCATTTTGCCAAACTATACTTATGCTCCCATGCATTCCGTGGTATGCTTGTTGTTGTTGAAGATACGAGGCAGTGTTTATCTCCAGAGCTGGAAGAGATCGCCAACGTGGGTGTATTGTCTGCTATGTCTATTCTCCGTGTGATTGTCTCCGACGCTGAGTTCCGATCATTCATGAACGGACTTCCACTTTACTTCGATACGATGCTCGCTTTCGCAGTTGTGTTCCTGTTAAAAGTTGCCACGAAATATGCAGTCATCATTCGCATAGACGCATCAAAGATTCTTTCGCTGGTCACTGAAACAGTAGCCGCCTTGCGTGAGACGACTCAAAGTATGCACAAACAACATCTGCTTGTCATGGTTACACAAGGGTTAGAGAGGCTATTGCGTCAAGTTGCCCCGGAAAGCTCATCACAAGAATCAGTATATCATACTTCGTCTACATGGGATGCAGGTACCTTCGATATGAGCTGGATGGAGAACATGGCAAGTTTCGATTTCCAAAGGAACTTTCCCGATGTGGATGAATGGTGGCTGCATTATAATGCATCGTAACTTCGTCTGGAAGGCACATACAAGCGAATTGATGAGGTTGGTGAAGGAGCAAAATACCCTTTTCTGCGCAAACAGTGTCATGGTCTGCAGTGACGGCATTGCAATGTTTGCAAGATTATTGCTGCACAGTGATGCTCAACATTAATGAAGTTGGGTTGCTCATACATTGACCTGCTCCGGCATGAAACATGTCTACGCGCTTGTGGCTCGCAATTTGAAACACAATTGAAACTATTCAACAAGGTCTTCCGCCACGAGTAGGTTCCACAGCGCTATTCCCGCGGTTATGAAATTTCCCTTCGCCATGAATCAATGCTTTGGGGCGGATTCTGGAACTAGCCACTCTGTGTCATGACCTTGGCCCTCCAGGTAGGGCAAACACGCATTATACAAGTCCTCGAATTCCCCATCGCCTAAATTCATGAACTGCTCAAAGAGCTTCATATCAAAACGCTGGATAAATGCGAAGTGGCATGCTAAGAACAAATCTGCGTAGCCAAGTTTCTCGCCTTCGAAAAATGGCCCTAATCTTTCTTCTCTTCCCTTGAGCATTGCAATCAACGGAGCGGACTCTTTCTCAGCTAGGTCCCATAAGCCTGCCACGGTTTCCTTCTCACTTGGTCTGACTTGAGACAGTGGCTTCCCGAAAGCTGCTGCTCTTGTCGTATGGAAATACGCCTGGCCCTTTGGGTCCAGATGATCTGGCACACGAGGAACAACAAACGGTCGCCATGTCGGTTGTACTCGATTCAAAATCTGGCTTACAGCAATAAATATTGCATGGCTGGCGTCACCTGAGGGGAACAATGGCGGAGATGGAAAGGTCTTGTCAAGATACTGCGCGATCGCGAATGAGTCCATTATGGCGTGAGGTTCTGGGCGTGCTGTGGACTTGTGAACAATCATAGGCAAAGTATAGCGACGGCCTTCTCGGTTTGGCTCTATTCCCAATGCTGTTCCAAGGGACTCGATATCGGAGTATGAAGTCCAGCTCTGAGTGTACGGCACTCGCTTGAAGTTGAGGACCGACCGAGTTTTGAGAGTGTTATATGACCAGGACTTGGATGCGCCTAAGCTCCATTAATGAATTTACTTGAGAGCCATTGTATTGTATTTTGATAGTTCTACAAACCTGGAAAGTCAGAATAGAGATCAAAAAAGTGGACAGTGTCGGAGTCCGCCATCATATCTGTCCTTGTAGGTCAGCGGCTTTGCTTGTAATGAGCATAGATTGGAAACTTTGCAACTTGAAACCACAAAGGGCGTCAAAGCGCTGATAAAGACTTATCAACGGCGCTAATCCAAACCACCGGTGCGAAGGCCGGTGGTGATGCAATGGCGGGTCCGCGAGCCTCGGGGAATGGGTTCCACTTCTGTAGCGTCATGTAACAGGAAACACAGATACTGTACTGTTCTTGGAAATGAGTTGTTGTTTTCATCAGAAGATATGTTCCTGTTGTAAGGGTTTACATTTACACGCAGCCACTCAACAAGTTGGTAGATTGACTATAATCGTTGTCACCGTATCCAACGACAATGTAGAAGTCGCTTCGGGTTCCATCTCCAGAGAATAACCCATCCTCCAAGAAGAGACGAGAGCCCCGTGAAAATAATGAGGTATCCGAAGGAAGTCCCATAAGCAAAGCGTGAATCGACGGAAGCAGAGCCGGCTTTCAATAGCTCTATCCCAGCCCAGCCGCCGCTCGCGTACCCGATGCCCCTGACACCATTCAAAAAACCATACAGCATTCCGGGGTCAACAGCCTCGTTTCGATCTGCAGATTCAGACTCCATCTGCTTCAGCATTCCTCCCCAAGTAGCACTATAGCCACTCGAAAAGAAACCAAATGTCATTGAGAATACAATGAGTAGTGCCACATCACCTTTTGTAGTCAACCCCCAAAGCAGGAAAGTAGCAAAAGCACAGCATATAGGCGGGATTGCAGAGACAACCGGGGCCGAAAGTTGGACTTTCTTGTTGTCGCTTAGCCATCCGAACAAAGCCGAGGCGATGATGCCCGGGGCATTGAAGACAGCCAGCATTAGTGTGCTCGAGGTCTGGGACAGCTTCGCAATATCCCGAGCGTAGGTAGGGAGATATGATTGCGGTATACCATAGCCAGAGCTCTGAAAAATGATAGCAGTACTGTAAAGATAGATTGATCGATGTCCAAGAAAGCTCCATGGGATCTTCCGTGCGCGGGTTTGGTGGATCAAGGCTTTTGACGGATGGGTCGGGATAAAGAAGATTGCTAGAACACTCAAGCCGCCGACGATGGCTGTCCAAACTCGCATCGTTGTGCGAAACCCGTGTGTATTTATCAAGGCCCGGATTATAAAAGGACAGCTTGTGCCAACAATGTTCTTGCACGATAGAACGATGCCATATGCCAAAGCGCGGTTGCCTGTAGAATACCACTCTCCGAGCGACAAGGTCATTGGGCTATAAATAAGCGCGCAGCCAAGTGCAGAAGTTATGCCCTGAGTTACAAGCAGATGCCACAGACTTGTGCTAAAGGATGACAAGAAGAAGCTCACAGAAGCAATTACCGTCCCACAGAGTGCGGCAAGCTGGCGCCGGTGAGCCCACCGCCGTGTGAACATTGCGAAGAGAAATGGCATGGAGAGATACATGATGCCATTGGCAGTGGTACCGATCACACCGGACGTATTCTTATTTCCATCAAATGTCCAGTTTTCGAAATAGTACTCCTGGAATGCACCGTAACTGACAGCGAACCCTGCGTCGGTGTTAGTTTTTCTGGAGGCCTAGCACTATGGTAGATAGTACCCCATATTGGTAGTTGAATAATCCCAGATCCCAGAAGCACACACAATCTTGCTCTTCTGGGTTCGGACTGTCTGGGAGCCCTGTCGCCTGTTTCAAGCTCGATGGCTTGCGCGATATCGGGACGCTCATCAGCGCTCATTGTTGTTCATCAAGGGGGCTGCAAGGTTAATATCAGACGCTGTAGATTTGTCTATGGTAAGGAGCAATAGGTCCACGGGTATTTATATGTCGAGGCCCAACGCTTGACCAAAACACCGTTCAATGTGCGTTAGAGGGAAGAATTTACGCCTTGATGTCTGACTCATGCAGCTCGGGGTGAAGACCGGTCTTCCCTCAGGTGTGGGCGGGGCATCAAAAAATAAGTTTGATCAATTGAGAAGAAGCCCACTGGCTGGCCATGATCGTCCATTTTGCTATACGTGGGGATTCCGATGACAATGGAGGGAAGCGCGGCCCTGGACAACGATGCTTGTGCGGCTCTCCGGGCATTATAGCTTGCCAGCTATTATAGCCAATCTTGAAGTTTCCGAAGCAGTACTATGTCTTGCTGCGCAGTACACTGATAGAAAGGCCCCGACAATGTGAAAGAGTCTAAAAATCAGTCAATCCATATGGCGTTGAATGTTCAAAACCGGGTCAAGATGTTGCTGAGACTACAGTAAGGACTGTGTACAGCGCGGGTCCATTCAGCGCGTGGTGATTAGTCATCATCCATTTCCGCGGGGAGTCCAAAACGTCACTGGCGAGTTCGCCGGCGGGAAAAGCACTTGCGGTCTTACAACTGCAGTGCTGCGACAGCAATGGCGACACCCAGCCTCCCATTCCTCTATCCGAGTCTGATGCGAGCGGTCCGGTCGTGCAAACCACGCACTGTCCGCGCTGTTCACTTTGCCGCCCCTCGAAACACATTCCATACCAGTCGCCGCTGCGAACAGTCGAGCTTCCACCGTCGCTATGGTCCAGCTGTTGAACCGAAAACACCGCCACCCAACCGACCCGAAGGCAAAGGCGAGAAGCTTCAAGAGATTTCGGGAGAGAAGCAGAACGCAGCGAGTGCTGCCGAAGAGTCGGGCCTGGAGCCTGAACAGCCCCAGGATGAGGGAGAATCACCAGGAGCGGTAGAAGACGGACCCGGGGCGCCTACAAGTGAACCTTTGAATGCAACATCATCGAGTCTCAGTGAACAAGCCGCTGCGGATGCGACGAGGCCGAGTTCTTCATCAGCTGAGCCGCAGCAAGCTCAAGAATCCCAAGATCAATCGCACGAAGATACCGCGAACAAAGATTCGTCAACAGACGAGGCCTCTACCTCATCGTCAGGTGTGGGCGAGGAGATGTCTCAAATGGCCCCGTATGCCCACACTAGCGCCTTCGACGACGTCTATCATATGCCCTCGCCATCAACTTCGTTAGCTCCCACCGAACCATCCCCCCAAAATAAAGCGCCACACATGTCGCCCGCGCCATACGTACACCATTTCGACACATATTCTCTTGTTCTAGATCTTTCAAAGGGTGGATATACCAAGGAACAGTCGATCACCATCATGAAAGCTGTACGGACGATCCTACAAAACAACATCGATTTCGCTAGGGAAAGCTTGACCTCCAAGTCGGACGTGGAAAATGAGACATATCTGTTTAAGGCGGCCTGCTCCGAGCTCACTCAGTCTCTGCAGACTGCTCGAAACGGAGAAATTCAAAGACAGCGTACTTCACGAGCTCATTTGCAGCATGAGATCGATATTCTGTCACAACGTCTAAATCAGGAACTGCAAGGTATGAAAGACGACATCAAGGGCATGTTCAATGACCACAAAATGGCAACCCGTGAGAACCAACGTGTGATTGATACCATGGTTCAAGAATTGAACTACAAAATCACCGTCTCGCTCAACAGCGATAGTAAGAGCGAGATTGAAGGATTGCGTTGGATTCTAACAAGACGTGCTGCTCTCACTGTCGCCATCTGCGCTTGTAAGTCTACCAACCCTCTTTTTATAGTAATTGCTGACCCTTTCTACCTAGTCATGATCATTCTCTTCCTGAAATACTCTTCTACCCGAAAATCCGATTCGCCTAAAGTCGTCAAGGAAGTTGAGAAGCCTGTAGTCAAAGAAGTCACCCAGGAAACTCGTGTCGTTCATGACGGTGGATCTCAGGCAACTTCTACCGGCGCCGATGCACACCTTGGTGAATCTCTTGGCTGATTGCCTATGCAACAATGCCCACATACATCAATTCCCTCGAACCACAATGTACAACATAGCCGGTCCAGGTATTTCTCTTTTGTGCAAACTCGTCATTATATTGGGAAGAAATACATGTGCCAATATCTAGACTCTTGATACCCTCGCTATTAGAAAAAAAAAGCTTTACATAGACCTATTCAAGTCTCATTATCGGTGACCAATTTAGAATCTTATTCGTGGCCTGGGTACAGTCCACTTGTTTAGCAAAGTATTATAAAACCTTAAAATCCGACTGAGCCATCACTACGCAGTGGCTCAGTGATGGATATCTCCGTATAGGAGATCTCCGGCTTCTCTGCCTATATGTAGCACTCCAGGCTCCGCATCCTTCTTTCCTTCTTCCCGAGGTCACCTTCGATCATCTCTTCCATCGTTCGGTCCACCTACCTCGTCTAGATGTCATTACCTACTAGGTAGGTACTCAGTCGGATTTTTTTAGCCCCCGAGCGGGCCCATGTATTCCAAGGTTTGATCAGAGTGGTCAAAATAAATATATTCCCCGGCCAAAGGTGTATCCGCTTCGAAGGTCAAGGTATATAAGGGGTTGACGTCGTCAACCTAGTCACTAGGCTCCCGAGTTCGATCGTGTCGATCGAGTCGACTTGCTTAGTATCGCATGGAGCGATAAATCCGGACCAGATGCGCAATAACATCCATGGATGGCTAGCCAAGACTGTCAGGCTTCTCCCCCGCCAACTTCAGCCATATCTATTTCAATGGCTCGACAAGGCATTAAAAATGGACTGCTAATTAACCACTAAGCTAGAGATAAATGCAACAGCATCGTGAAGACGTATTTCCTGAGGCAAAGCAATTAGGATCTCAGATATACAGCAAATGTTCTATGACTAATATTGTACATGATTGTGAAAGCTGGTCAGGGTCATCCAACATCCTAGCAACAAAGCAGCCATGCGCCGAACTATCGGGCCGCTTATTTCCCATCATCACTCCAGTCCAGCAGCTCCAACATCTGCTCCTCGGTCATATCATCTGCACGCTTGCCGTTCTGCTTCTTCACGCTCTTCAGGTACTTCTTCTGGCGCTTGCGCGCCATGCTGCTCCACTCTGGTACACCGCTAGCGTGGGGTAAAACGTCCTCCTCATCTTCTTCAACCTCCTCACCGGAGCTGTCCACCTCGCCCAGGACTTTTCCACCACTGCCGCCTCCGCGAAGGGCGTTGGCGGAGACCTTGGCTTTGCCAGCGAACTCCGCCTTCTCTTTCTCCTTCTTCTCCTTTTCGTTCTTTTGGCCGCGGTCGTACATCCATTTGAAGAGCTTGTGGATGAATGGGCGAAGGATCAGATAGATCACTACGACACCAATAACTCTCCCCCAGCGGCGCGAGTTCAGCGACGCGAAAGAGTTGTAAAAGTTGCGGCCGAACCGACGTGCATGGCCGTCGGCGAAGGAGTAGATCTGGGCGAGGAATTCGTTCGCGGCATCGGCGGCAGTCTCGCTCAAGTCGGGCTTTCCATCTTGATTGTTTGTCATGATGCTGGTGATCGGATCTGCTGGCGCAGATTCAGTGGGTCGCAGGTAGGTAGAGTCGCGTCAATAAGCTCAATAGAGGAGGTAATAGGCCGTGAAACGACCACTTTTCCCAGCCAAACGGATTCAGAGCGGAACCAAGCAATTGAACTCGAAAGGGTTTCGGCGAAGGGGGGGGCGTCCAAGGATATTCAAATTATTCTCGCGCTTCTTCCACTTTCTACGCGGAAGGAGCGGCAGCTGCGGGTTATTGTTTTCCCGATGCGCGTTGCGCCAATTCGAAGCTGCGCATCTTAAGCCTCTTCGCTCGCTAATTCAATTAATATGGGGCGACATGTCAATGTACCTGTGGCCCCCGTGACAAGTTTGGGTGAACAAGCCGGGTCATCAGAATGAAATTCATTGTTGGAGTTTGGCAGGTCGACTGAGTCCACTGCTCTCCTATTGTCATGCAGCTATCGGAAGATGACTAAGCAGCCGCGGTTAAGTTCGGCGCGGAGGAGCGGGGATTAGTATACAGTCGTTGCTTCCTCCGATCGTGGGAACTTCTTGACCTTACTTTCACATCCATTCTCAAGATGTTTGCCAGAAGCTGCGCCCGCTTAGTTACCTCTCGTACAGCTGTTCCGCTGAGATCTTATGCGGCTCGCGTGCGGTTTTACTCGTCCGACCCAAGCTATGAGCACATCCTAACATCAACCCCCAAGCCGGGCGTGGGTTTGAGTAAGAATCACATGAGACAATTGGGAACCACACGCTGACAAGCTTAATAAAGTCACTCTGAACCGCCCGAAAGCTCTCAACGCCCTTTGTACCCCTCTATTCACAGAGCTCAATGATGCATTGAGCAAATACGACCAAGACAAGGAGATCGGGGCAATTGTCATTACTGGCAGCGAGAAGGCATTCGCAGGTAGGTCTAGCTCCTTCATACTAAGATTGGTAGAATGATCGAGAACTGACCATTCGTAGCTGGTGCCGACATCAAGGAAATGGCCCCGCTTAGCTTCGCTGCCGCATACAACGACAACTTCATCGCCCCCTGGTCGCATCTTGCCAACGCCATCCGTAAGCCTGTCATTGCTGCTGTCGCAGGTCATGCACTAGGTGGAGGCTGTGAGCTTGCCCTGATGTGCGACATCCTCTACTGTACCGCCAATGCCAATTTCGGACAGCCCGAGATCAAGCTGGGTACCATCCCCGGCGCCGGCGGCTCGCAGCGCCTCACCCGCGCAATTGGCAAGAGCAAGGCCATGGAACTTATCCTCACCGGTAAGAACTTCAGCGGCAAGGATGCCGGCGAGTGGGGTGTTGCGGCGCAGGTGGTCGATGGAGGAAAGGAAGAGCTGCTTGAGGTGGCATTTAAGACTGCCGAAACTATCGCTGGATACTCGCGAGTTGCGACAGTTGCGGCCAAGGAAGTCGTCAACAAGAGCCAAGAGCTCTCACTTCGGGAAGGAGTTGAGTATGAGCGTCGGCTTTTCCATGGCCTGTTCGGAAGTCAGGACCAGAAGATTGGTAGGTTATGACGATGCGGTAGGGTTTATCGAGATATTGAGCTGGGCTAACACGTACTCCCAGGTATGACTGCATTCGCTGAAAAGAAGAAGCCCGAGTGGTCGAATCAGTAATTACATAGTGCACTTAGCTCTGTATATTACAGGGGGGAAATGCGCTCGAAATTCATAGAATATGTACCATCTTACTTATGACCTATGTGCGACCTTAGAGAAAATGCAGATGTAATTAACCACCTTGTCTCGACAAGTTCACTCCCAGCTACGGCCGGCCGCAGCCTCGTTCCCCCAAGTATCTGCTAACATACTGTCCTCCGGCTTGGAAGCTCCCGAGGGAGTGCCGGACTGGTATTGTTCCAGGGAGCGATTGATGCCCACAATGCCCCACGCGAAAACAGCGACTTCACGGATCGAATCCATGAGCTGGTTTGCCTCCGGGCCTCTAGATCCGTGCGACTTCGCCTCGGGGAAGAATGTAGGCGCAAACCCGGCATTCATAGAGGAAAATCCCACTTTATCAGATGTGGGCTCACGGCATAATGTACGCTTGCCTTCGGAGAGGCCCGGGTTCGATAATGACGGCTCTTGTGAGTGAGATGATGTATGAGCAATGACCGGCTCGAGAGCCCATGGTGCTGCAAAGAGACCATTGGAGTAGACGGGGACTGGCTGGGGTGGAAGAGACGAGGTAGGAACGGGGGAGCGTGCTCGGCGGAGGATCACGACAAGTCCATCCGATGTACATGAGACGACAGCCTCCAGCTCAATGGGAGGTACGGGATGAGAAAACATATCCGCGCTTGAAGACGGAATGTTTGGATTTCCATCCTGCAGGGGATTGCGAAACCAAAATCGAAGATACGCGATTGAATCGTTCTTTTTGGCGCTCTCAACACATCGCACTGCATCGCGAAGACAGTGCTCTTGAATACAATAAAAGAAGCTCTTTGAGACCAGCTGATCTGGTCTCAGACCAAGAATATCAGTCACGCCCCTTGTGGCATACATAATTGTTGCCGTCCGGGTGAATCGGTTGACGAATAGGGCCGCGCGAGGCTCATGCAAAGGCTCTGTGAGGCGCTGCGAGAATTTTTTTGAGATGAAAGCCAACATATGATAGCGTGGGTCATGGGGAGAAGAATCAAACAGCTGGCGCACAACAGGAGCGTCGACGGCGCGTTTCTGACTGCCCTTGCCTCGTCCGTAAACAGTAGTACTTGCGATCAACACATCGTACACGACGGTGAAGACGCATTCACAGCCTACCCACGACCCATTCTTGTGTCGGATGGAGCAATAGTTTAGAACTGCGGCTTTGTCTAAGTGGACCCCACGGCCATGCACACTGCGCGCAAAAGGAAGTTCCTGGGGGTGGAAGTATTCCCAGCATGAGCGATTCAATACATCCTGAGGCTGGTATCCCAGAACAATCTGGATACTGTCCGAAGCGTATCGAATAGAAGCCTCCTCAGAAAGATCTGTAACCACGGCATTAGTAACAATTGGGCCTGTTTACCTCCGAGTAGCCGGCTGCGGCCAGGACTTGCCATGGATTGTGATGAACGTGGTGTCCATGCCTGCAGAGAATAGTGGAGACAACCCCACCTCCGACGAGGGCGAGGGCGAGGGCGTCAGGGGTACACTGCCTCGAGTCCAAACGAACAAAAGAAAGCTTCTCCACAGGGAATTGTCCCTGGAGACTCGAGATAAGGCGAGAAAAAAAACCTGCAGCGCGCGGGAGAGTTTGCATTGACAGCGGGACTATGGGGGTCTAACGGCTGTCAACCGTGGATCGCGGGGCTCCTCGCTCAGGTACGGAGCTACGTTTACCCAAGCCACTGAGCGACGACGACAAATTTCTGTCACGAAATGGGGTTTGACTAGACAGCGCCTGTTATAGTCAGGAGGAATACACGGTATCAGTGTGGTGACTACGGCAGTCTGCCGCATCGGAGGCATCCGGCTGGCCGCACACACGGGCCCTGACCAATTCTCGAAGATTGATTGAAGATTGATTGAAACCAGATTTAGTCTATGAACATGCTGGGATATTAATTAAAATGGCTAGCGCTAGAACCGCGATATATACATGCACAACTCAAAAAGCCCCGGGGATATGCAGGGGCGAAGGGCGTCCTTTGATACCATGGCCATGAAGAAACATTAACATCATTCGTTTTGAGCACCTTTTTCGGCCTCGCTGACATCGCTCACTGCTTGTTTTTCGGCCCTGTAGTTCTGGATCACACGATCCTCGACAATTTCATCGAAGACGTCGACAGAGGTCGATGCGAATTTTCGGGCACTCACGCCGCGCTCGAAGAGCAGATCTAGCTCGGCGAAAGAGCGACCTTGTGGCTCTGGAATGCGGAAGTATGCGTACACAATGCAGAAAAAGCAACTGCCACCCCAGAAAAACCCAGCAAAGTTTTCCCAGTTCCATTGTGTGGGGTTCACCATGTAGGGCGTCAAGACACCGCAGATAATGGCAACAATGATATAGAGGGCTCGGCCCAGGACGACAGTCTTGATTTGAAGACGACGAGTGGAGACTTCAGCCACCAGAGAATAAGTGACCGTTCCAACAGTCAGCTGATAAAAGAGCGCCCAGACTAGAATCAACGATCCTGTAGCCATGGAGGCTTGATCGCGATGGGAATCTGGAACAAGACCCAGGAATCCAATGATCATCAGCATCGAGCAAAGACCAACCAAGCCCCACACAATTAGAGAACGGCGACCAATACCGAGAGCCATCAGGCCCCATGCTCCAAAGGTACCGGCACAATTGATGGCATATTGGCCCATCGCAAAGGAGTAAGAATTCGATTGAGAGACACCGGCTTGTTCCAAAAAGTATGTCGAGTAATTGGAGAAGGTGTTTCCAGCCAGGTTCTGAATGGCCCACGCAGCACAAACGATCTCCGTCCGACGGCGATCAGTGCCCTTGAAACAATCAAGATAACTGGCCCCTTGAGTAATTTTGTTTTCCAAGGCATTAGTGTGGACCATCATAGCAATGGTCTCGTCGGCATTGAAGTCCGTTTCACGGTTCTTGCTCGTGAGGCGCTCCAATGCACGTTTTGCGTCTTCGGTTCGTCCTCTCCGCACCAACCACCATGGGGATTCCGGGGCGAAGTAGATTGCAATGAAAAGTGGGACAGGCCACATCCACTGCAGGCCGTAGGGAATACGGTAGGCCCACTGGTCAGTTCTATGCAACACGCCTTTGATCACACCAACTCCAATCAATTGTCCGAGACCCCAGCAGAAGTTCACGTAGGTGGTCAGATAGCCACGCAAGGCTACTGGGCACACCTCGGAAGCGTATGTAACTGTCAGGGTTTGGAACACACCCCAGGGGATACCACATAGAATCTCTGCAGCTAGAAGAGCCTGGATATTCGGGGCGGTAAAGAAGATTGCCGTCCAGGCAGTCACCAGCACGAGGCAAGCCATGATTGTGTAGCGGTATCCAAAACGCTCCGATG
>JAOYNU010047519.1:0-11065 GCA_026745395.1 Tympanopsis confertula | reverse complement strand
CCCTCGAGATAATCTCGGAAATTATTATTATTATTATTACTATTATTATTATTACTATTATTACTACTACTACTTCTTTTATAGATCTTAATAGTATCTATAATAGTCCTTATAGCTAGTATACCGAGACGGGGGAGAAAAGCTTATATAGCGAATTTTTTATCTATACTAACTCGGTAGTAATTATAGAACTAATCCTAAGTATCGGTAATCTCGGGGCTAGATATCTAGTCGTAGTAGTACCCGCTATAGCTACCTATATATTAGTAGTACTGATACTTAATTAAGTATACTAGAAGACGTATATTAGTAGTATATCTAGAGTATATAGATAAAATAAGATATATACGACTAAGAAGGATAAGATATTACTAGTATTTAGTAGTATTAGTCTAATAACCCTAATCTACGAGTTTTTAGATATATTAGGCGTATAGTAGAATATTTTTAAAAAGCCTAAAAATACTATATTAGTAAAGAGAAATACTATAAGAAAAAGTTAGTAAAAGGTATACTATATAAGGCCTATAATCTCGTATCGAGGACGCGGAGGAGGAGTAGCTATTATACGAGCTAACTACTTAATATTATACTAAGGCGTAAGTATAATACTATTATTATTATTATAATTATTACTTTTAAAGACTAATAATAGATAATATAACGAGTTATAAGTATTATCGGTAATAATATTAGTAGAATTACGTTCTCCTAGTATTATTATAGTACTTTTAGTTACTTCTACTTTTTTCCTAATTACCTCTCTCTTTTTATTCTCTTTTTCTTTTTACTTAGCCTTTTCTTTATTCTTCTTATATATTACTTCCTCTATAACTTTATAAATAAGTACTAAACGAGATATAATAATAATAATAATACTAGTACTAAAAAAGAAGAAGATAAAAAAGAAGAACTTATAAAAAAAAAAGAAAAAAAGAAATATAAAAAAAAGTTATAGGATTTAAATAAAGAAGTTATACTATTACTATAAGAACTTATATAAAATAGAAAAAGTATTTATTAAACTAACCCCTAACCCCTAGAAAAAACTAAAAAAGTATTATATATTACTAACCCCGAGCTCTATAAAATATTTTTCTACTTTAAAAAGGAGAATTATATAATATACTAATTATATTTAAATTATACTACGATAATACCTTTTTAAAAGGATAAATATTAAATTATAGTTATTATATATAGTAAGTATATTAAGGCGATTTACTAGTAGAAAAAGTACTCTATTATAGACTAGTATAAGCGTAGTATAGTAAATAGTACTAGCTAGCTATATAAAGGATAAAAAAAGTCTTAAATAAAGCTTATAAACTAGGGATATAGTCTAAAGACGATAAAAGAAGTAGCTAAGAGGTACGCGCCTATATAAGGATAGAAGGGGAACCTATTAGAAAAAGGGGATCTAGCTCTTTATAAAAGTTATATTACTATTATTACGATAGAAGCTTTAATTAATTATACTCTATCCGTACTATATCTATACTTTATTTACGATACCTATACGTATTAGGATTACGACGCCTTCACTCTCTAACTTACGGACCCCAATTATTAAAAGGCCTAATAGGGCTATACTTAGTTAGAAGTAGCTAATAGGGCTATAAGCCCTTATAGCTTTTATATTAAAGAAACTAAAAAACGTAGAACTCTACTACGATACTCTAGATATAGAACTAATAGCTATTTATAAAAGTTTTAAAATATAGTAATATTTTCTCGTATATACTATAGTACTTATAGATATATATATAGATTACTTAAACTTAAAGTACTTACTTTTAAAAGCCTAATTATCCCCGAAATAAGTAATAGCGCTATCCTATATAGCCCTATTTTATTTTACGATTATATACCTTCTAGGGAAGAAAAATCTAGTAGATCCTCTAACTAGATGTTATGGACTAGCACGAGTGTAGTATAGTAGATGGCACTAGCTGGCTATATAAAGGATAAGAAGGGTCTTAGATAAAGCCTATAAGCTAGGGATATAGTCTAAGGGAGATAATAGAGGTAGCTAGGAGGTATACGCCTATATAAGGAGAGAAGGGGAATTTACTAGAAAAAAAGGGATTTAATTCCTTATAAAAATTATACTACTATTATTATAATAGAAGCTTTAATTAATTATATATAATTTATATAGTATCTATACTTTATTTATAATACGTATATATAATAGGATTATAATACTTTTACTTTTTAACTTATATATTTATATATTAAATAGCCTAATAAAATAACCTTTACTTATTTAATAGACTAATAGGCTTTAGGGACCGGAGATATCGTAAGAATACTATAAAGATATATTTATAACTACGAGCTATATATTTAATTATATTTTATATATAGTAACCTAATACTTAATTATATTTTATATATAATAAGCTAAAATAGTTATTACTTATAACTACTCGGTCGCCTTATAAGAAGAAGAAGAAAGAGGATAATAGGTAGAATAAAATAGAAGTTCTCTTATTTAAGAAAAGACCGAATCGGTTACTATACTTTATAGACCTTTTCCCTTTTCTCCTCTCTTTCTAGATCTACTAGTACTTTTAAAAAAAGTAATTAAAGAATAATATTATAAGTATACTATAATAGTAATAGAAGAATACTAATATTAATTAAGTAATAGTATTATAACTTTTAATCTCTTTACCTAGCCTAAGATCTTAAAAGAGGTAAATTAAAATACGTATACTATATAAGTAATTTAAAAAAAAGAGGATAAGCCCTAAGTATTTAGTAAGACTTATACGATAATTTAATAGATAAATTTACTTATTAAATTTAAAAAGAACTTAGAGGAGAATAAGAATACCTTCTTATAGTAGTTATATTATACTATTAGTTTATATAAAATTAAAGATAATATTAAGAAAGTAATACTAAAATAAACTAATTTTAGAAAATAAATTAGAACTTATTAAACTATATATATTACTAGTACTTATAATAATTAGATATCTAAAGTTATTTATAACGATTTCCTAAGGTTTTTAGACTCGGAATTAATTTTATTTTACTTATATAGTAGAGATATTATAATAATATTAATAAATTAGAGGTAATAAGAATATAAATTATTAATTATTTTAATTTATAATATTTTAAGAATTAAAGCCGAAACTCTATAAGAGCTCCCCGAACCCTTCTAGGTATTTACTATCTACTATACTACTAATAAAAAAAGTAAGAAAATTATTATCCCTAAAGCTAGTTCTATTCCCCCTACTCTTTAAGAGCTAAAAAACTTCGTTTTAGCCGAGGAAAAACCCTTATAGTAGACCTATTATTTAAGGGATAAAAGGTATAAAAATAATCGCGATAAGGACTTAAAGTATAGAGGTACTAAAAGACTTTATAATATATTAGAAAACCTATTTATAAATCTCCTAAAAGCTTAGAAAAATAATATAATTAATAGATAACTTTATTTTAATTATACTATAAATATACTTTAAGGGTATAAGGTAAAAAGAGATTTTTCTATATTTAGGTATTATAAGTATAAGCTTATAAGTTATATAAGATTCTAGTATATAGCTTTAAATTATACCTAGTATAATAGAGGGTCTTATACGACTAAAAACTATAGCCTACCCTTTCTTTTAATTAAAATAATTATATAGGAGAAGTTAAATAGTAATAGAGTACTAATAACTAGGACTAGACTTTAGGATAAAGCCTACTAACTTATTTTTATAAAAAAAGGATTTATTATACCTATTATCGTAAAAGTAGGATAATAGTAAGAAGAAATAAGTATTCTTCTAGATATAAAAGTTAAATTATAAACTATAATCGATAAAACCTAGTAGAAGAAGAAAAGTAGGGCTATATTTACCCCTATAAGAGATATAATTAATACCCTAATAGCCTAAAGAGATATAAAAATAAAAAGAAGAGTAACCGCTATTATAAAGATTATAGATTTAGAAGGAAAAACCTAGACTTTTAATTACGATATAATTATTATAAAGATCTATAATTTTAAGTACTAGATAGTAATAGGGCTAGATTAGTTAATAAAAGTAGACCCCGATATCTACTTCTCGATAGGCTAGTAGTATTATTACCTTTTAAAAGAAGGATAGGATAGTATTAAATTAATCTCTACTTTAGAGGAAATATAATATACTAGGAATACCGTAATAGCTTATATATACCTATAATATATAAAATTATTTTTAAAAAAACCTCTTATTATTACCCTTATATAAAAATAAGACCTTCTAAGTATAGTAATAAATTAGGTAACTAGTATATTATTAGAATATTTATAAAATATAATAACTAAATTCGCCTATATATTCGATTATAATAAAGATAAAAATACTATAGTTATACTATAAGAGCGCCCTAATTAGTAGATTAATAAAGAAGAGAAGTTCCTAGATATAGAAGCTATAGATAGATTACCCCTACTAAGCGGAAAAACCTATACGATCGACTTAGAAAATTTACCCCTTAAATATACTTTTATTTACCTACTATATAAAAAAGAGTTAAAGACTTTTAAAGATTATATAAAATAAGCTCTAGACCTAGGATAGATTTATAGAAGTAATAGTCCTCTAAAAGCTTTAGTTCTTTTCGTATTAAAAAAGGAAATACTTTATAGCTCTATATAGATTATTATAAATTTAATACTATTACGAAGAAAAATCGTATACTTTTTCTATTAATTAATAATATCCTCGAACGCCTATCGAAAGTTAAAGTCTTCTCGAAGCTAGACCTTAAGAACGCGTATTATAAAATACGTATTCGCGAAAGCGATAAGTAGAAAATAGTATAAAGATATCGATATAAATACTTTAAATATATAATAATACTATTCGGGCTTATAAATACACCTAGTATATTCTAAAATTATATAAAAAATATCTTAAAAGATTTTATAAATACCTATTATATTATATATATAAATAATATACTTATTTATAGTAATATACTAGAAGAATATATTAATTATATTAAAACGATTATTAAAACCCTTCGAGATACTAGCTTTTATAAGAACCCTAAGAAGTATAAGTTCGAGACTAACGAAATAAGCTATTTTAGTTAGGTCGTAGGTATTAAAGGAATTAGTATAGATTTTATAAAAGTTAAAGAAATACTCGATTAGCCCGAGCCTTAATTAGTATAAGATATTATATTATTTACTAGATTAACCGGTTACTATAGATAGTTTAATAAGAATTATAGTAGAATTATAATCCCTTTAAGTAACCTAATATACTAGGATAATACCGTAACTATATATAAGAAGCTTTTTATAACTTAATAGAAGAAGATTTAAAGAAAATAGCTCTATATAAGACCCCTAAATATAAGGGATAAGGGCCGGTAAGTAGTAGTATAACTAAAAAAAGCTTTTATAAAAACTAGCGTATTAGCCTACTTCTAGCCTAAATACCCTATCCGTATTAAAACCGATACTTTAGATTTTATAATTAAAGCTATCTTTAGTTAGAAGTAGCTTATAGGGGTATAGGCCTTTATAGCCTTTATATTAAAGAAACTTAAGAATACTAAATTATATTACGATACCCTAGACGTAGAATTTCTAGTTATCTACGAGAGCTTTAAGATTTAGAAGTACTACTTTATATATACCTTAGTACTTATAAATATAAGAATAAATTATCTAAATATTAAATATCTACTATTAAAATTTTAGTTATTTTTAAAATAAATAATAGTATTATTATACCTAATTCTTTTTAATTTTATAATTACTTATCTTCCGGGGTAGAAGAACCTAGTAGATCCTCTATCGCGAAAACTAGATTTTAATAACCCTATAGAGAGAAGAAAAGCGAGATAGGCTATCGTATTTTAGTTTTAATTATATTTTATAAATAAAAAAACTATACTATAGAAGTATATTAAATATATAGTAGTAATATTAAATAGTTTTATTAAATATTACCCTATTATAGGATACTCCTTTTAGGTTAAAGCCGGTACTCTAGTAGTATATTATAAGTTTTCTAAATTAATACCTCTATATCTAGCCTAAAAAGATAGGACTATCGAGGTTAGTAATAAAATATATAAGTAATAGTATAGTAATTTAAGTATATACTTTAAGTTTTCCTATTACTAGGGAAGATAATCTATAGTATTTTCTATTATCGACGGGGAGGAAATAGCTAACCCTACTTTTAAAAAGGATAGTAAAGTAGTATATATTACGCTCTTTAATTTAAATCTATAGTTAGACTTCGTTAAAAATACTATATTTAAAGATATACTCTACGAGGTATATTAAAAGGATACTTTTATTACTAAATAGAAATAGTTTTAGATATCTTATATTAAAAACGTATCTAGGAGAGCTAGATCGACTATTTAGCTTAAAGAGTATAGTCTACTCTATCGGAATAGTAAAGTATATACCTTAGATAGTCTAAAAGCTAAAGTATTACGCTTATACTATAATAACTTATATACCGGGTACTAGGGTATATTTAGGATAATAGCTCGTATTAAAAGTATATTTTTCTAGCCTAGTATTAATAAAAATACTAAATAGTAAATATATACTTATAGTATATATTAAGTATCTAAGCCTTTACTAAAGAAACTATATAATTTACTTAAACCCTTACCTATTCTTTAAGACCTATAGTAAGAAATTACTATTAATTTTATTATAAACCTATCCCTAGTATCTTCTAAAAGAGGCGGGTACTATAATACGATTTTAGTAATTATAAATAGATTTATAAAATAAATTAAGTATATCCCCTATTTAAAGCGTATTTATAGTATAGATCTAGCGTAGTTATTTTAAATAGGATCTTCTAGTCTTATAGGCTATTAATAGGAATAATATCGGATAGAGGTTCGGTATTTATAAGTAAATAGTAGTCTAGCTTTTACGACCTCTTATTTATTAAAAGAAGGTTAAGTATTAGCTTTTACCCCTAGACTAATAGGTAAATAGAGAGGTAAAACTAGGTCTTAGAATAGTATTTTAGAAGTTATTATTTAAAGTATTAAGATAATTAGGATAACTAGCTATTACTAGCCTAAGCTACGTATAATATATCGAAGTACTCGGTAATAAGATAAACCCCGGTAAAACTTCTACTCGGGTACGAATTATATATACCTTATAATACTATAAAAATACTATATAAGCGCGCTAAAGAAGTAGAGAACCGAGTAGAGATAATAATAAAAGATAAAGACTTTACTAGAGAAACTTTATTAAAAGTATAGGTATTTATATTTTAATAGTATAATAAAAAGCGAAAAGAGTACTTTTTCTAGGTTAATTAATAGGTTTTATTAAATACGAAATATATTAACCTCCTACGACTATATCGAAAGCTAGGACTTAAATAGATAGGCTTATATTAAATTAAGTTAATTAAATTATCCGGAAATACCGTCGAACTAAACCTCTTACTAATAATATATATTTATAGCGTATTTAATATATAAAGCTTTAAACTTTATATCTATAAGCTTAATAAGACCTTAGAGATACTATCGGATAATCTTTTTAATAGAGAAACTATATATAAAATCGACTTTATCGTAGATTATAGAAGTAATAGAAAAAATAAGTTATATAGAGTACGATAATTAGGATATAATAAAGACGAAAATACCTAAGAACCCTAAAAATATTTTAATAATAAAAGGATATAGTAAAAGTATAAGGAAAAATAAAGAAAATTTTAAAAAAGAAGTAAGGTATAAATCGTAGAATAAAAGTCTATAGAAGTATTATAAAAATACTACTATAATATAAGAAAGAATAATACGATAAAATAATATATTATTAAAAACTATATAATAAGGCTATACTTATTATATAATTAGCTAATAGGCTATATTTATTAGATACTAGAAGAACGGCCCCCGGCTCTTAGAGCCCCGGAAATACCCCCGATACTTTTACCCTTACCCTTATCCTTATTCTTATCCTCGCCCCTACTTTTATTATTATTAATTAGACCTATTAGATAATTAAGATAGCTATAAATATACTTTATATACTTATCTAGTACCTCTAGTAGAGTCCTAGTAATATAGCGCTCTAGATTTTCGAGATAGTTTCGGAAATTATTATTATTATTATTATTATTACTATTATTATCGTTACTATCGTTACTACTACTACCTCTCTTATAGA
Organism: Tympanopsis confertula; assembly: GCA_026745395.1. Classification (NCBI taxonomy): domain Eukaryota; kingdom Fungi; phylum Ascomycota; class Sordariomycetes; order Coronophorales; family Scortechiniaceae; genus Tympanopsis; species Tympanopsis confertula. The sequence goes on along the minus strand of JAOYNU010047519.1, from coordinate 2,883 downwards.
TCCTAGTAGTATTTATAATAGTCCTTATAACTAGTATACTAAGACGGGGGAAAAGGGTATATATAACGAATTTTTTATCTATAATAGCTCGGCGGTAACTACGGAATTAATCCTAGGTATCGGTAATCTCGGGGCTAGATATCTAGTCGTAGTAGTACCCGCTATAGTTACTTATATATTAGTAGTACTAATACTTAATTAAGCGTATTAGGAGATATATATTAGCGGCGTATCTAAAATATATAAATAAAATAAGATATATACGACTAAGAGGGATAAGATATCGCTAATATCTAGTAGTATTAGTTTAATAACCTTAGTTTACGAGTTTTTAGATATACTAGGCGTATAGTAGAATATTTTTAGAAAACTTAAAAATACTATATTAATAAAAAGAGATACTATAAGAAAAAATTAGTAAAAGGTATACTATATAGGGCCTATAATCTCGTATTAAAGACGCGGAGGAGGAGTAGTTATTATATAAGCTAACTACTTAATATTATACTAAGGTATAAGTATAATACTATTATTATTATTATTATTATTATTATTATTATTATTTTTAGAGACTAATAGTAGATAATATAGCGAATTACGAGTATTATTAGTAGTAGTATTAGTAAAACTATACTCTCCCGGTATTATTATAACGCCTTTAGCTATCTTCGCCTTCTTCTTAGCGTCCTCTTTACGCCTAGCTACTACCTCTCTTTTCTTATTTTCCTCCTCCTTCTACTTAGCCTCTTCCTCGCTTTTATTATACGCTACCTCCTCCGCGGCTTTACGAATAAGTACTAAACGAGATATAATAATACTAGTACTAGTACTAGTACTAAAGAAGAAGAAGAAGAATAAGAAGAACCTAAGAAAAGAGAGGAAAAGAAAGAAAAATAAAAGAGTTATAGGATTTAAATAAAAAAACTATATTATTACTATAAGAACTTACGTAAAATAGAAAGAATACTTATTAAACTAGCCTTTAACCCCTAGAAAAGACTAAAAAAGTATTATATATTACTAACCCTAAGTTTTATATAGTATTTTTTTACTTTAAAAAATAATATTATATACTATACTAACTATATTTAAATTATACTATAATAATACTTTATTAAAAGGATAAATATTAAATTATAATTATTATATATAGTAAATATATTAAAGCGACCTACTAGTAGAAGGGGTACTCTATTATAGACTAGTATAGGTATAGTATAGTAGATAGTACTAGCTAGCTATATAAAGGATAAAAAAGGTCTTAGATAAAGCCTATAAGCTAGGGATATAATCTAAAAGGGATAAAGGAGGTAGTTAGGAGGTATACGCCTATATAAAGATAGAAGGGGAACCTACTAGAAAAAGGGGACCTAGTTCTTTATAAAGGTTATACTACTATTATAATAATAGAAGCTTTAATTAAATATACGCGATCTACACTATATCTACACCTTATCTACGATACGTATATATAATAGGATTACGACGCCTTTACTCTCTAACTTACGTACCCCAAGCGCTAAAAAGGCCTGACATATAGTACGCCGTCCTCGAGGCTTTATAGTAGCTAATCTAGCCTTTAAATACTCGTTTTCCTAGGTAATTATAGCGATATAGGCCTACTTCTACTCGAAGGCCTTTCGGCTTAGGCGAAGTACTTTATAGATATCGCGAGTATTCACCGAATCGTATCGCCGGAAGCGTACTTCTTCTTACCGGATATTAAGCGCCTTCTAAAGAGTCTTCTATACGTATTCTAGTACGTTACGCTTCGAAGCTAGCTACTAGGGTGGCGTGTCATAGCTGAGAGCGTAGTGACGGGGAAGACCCTAGTGTATTAGTACGATATAAGGGGGAAGGACACGTAACCCGACGCGAGGGACGGAACGGGATACGTAATCTAATATAAGGGGTAATATATAGGAAAAGAAAAGCTTAAAATAGGGCTACGACGCGTAGAAAAAACCCTTTTTTTTTTAAGAATATTATTCTTATTAAGTTAGACTATAAAGTTAAAGAATAAGAAATATACGACTTAAACTACCTTTTCCTATATATACCTAGTTACTTTTTACGTAGCTCTATTATATATTTACGCCGGTTCTAACTATAATAGGATAATATTCTTCTTAAACTATCCTTTAATATAGCGACCGGCTAGGATAAGTAGGAAAAGACCTACGCGTATATATATTATATACTTAAGAATAGTTAATAGTAGTAGTAAGGGAATACCTACCCCTATAACCAGAGTTATTATTTTTAATTACTGATTACTGATTACTTTCTTCGATTATTATAATTAGTAATCGATTACTAATTACTTTTAAAAAATAGATTATTACGTAAGCTAGCTTAAAAAATAGAGAAAATTTTTACGATTAGAGCTAGTGACTTTTTATTACGTAATATCTAATAGATAAAAAGATATATAGATTTAAAGATATATATATTATATAATATTTAAATTAGTAGAGTTATATATAGTATTACTTATATATATTAACTAGTATTATAAGTATATATATACTAGGTCTTATACGAAAAATAGGGCCTATAAGAAAAGTGGGTCTTAGAAACGTGGGGCTTATAATATAACAGAGTTGTATTTAAACTTATATAAATTATATAATATAATATAGACTTATAAAAAGTAGGTACGATAAAGTATGTCTATATTATTAAAATTAATAATATTCTATATTTATAATAATATTATCTAAATTAGTCTAAAATAAGGATTAAGAATATAGGTCTAATAAAAGTGGGTCTAATAAAAGTGGGTCTTATATTTATATTTTTTTGAATTCTATAAGAAATAGTATTTTAGGCCGTCTTTTAGGCCGCGTTTTATATAGTGTTTTAGACCGTATTTTAGGCCTG
>JAOYNU010047408.1:0-11077 GCA_026745395.1 Tympanopsis confertula | reverse complement strand
GCGCCCTCGAGATCCAGCGCAACGTCACCGACGAGGCGGTCGTCCAGGTGAAGTATCAAGAGATGCTCGAGAAGGAAGCCCGCGAGCGCGAGCGCCTCGCGAACCAGGTCCGGGCCCGGACCAAGGAGCTGTTGGAGACCAACCAACTCCTGCTCAAGACGCAAAAGGAGTTGTTGGCGTACAAAAAGGGCCTGACCGTCTAGGTCCGCCGCCCAGCTGGTAGAGTCCGCCGCTGTGCGTCATGACGCTCGAGTTCGAGGGCGAGCCGCGCGTGACGAACGAACCGATGTGACGCGGTCCTTCGCCCTCGCGTGCCTGCTGCTCGTCGCCTGCGCGCACACCGAAGATCCTGGCCTGCGTCCGTTCGCGCCCGCGCCGACGAACGCGACCGCCCATACCCTCGTCGCGCGTGACGGCACCCAGCTCGCGCAGCTCGTGTGGCTTCCCGCCGGCGAGCCGCGCGCCTCGATCGTGATCGTGCATGGTTTGCGCGACCACGCGGCGCGCTACGGAGCCTTCGCGCAGCGCCTCACCACGGCGGGCTACGCGGTGTACGCGGCGGATCTCCGCGGTCACGCGCACTCGGCCGGCCCGCGCGTCGATCCATCCGCGTGGCACGACTACGTCACCGATCTCGACGCCGTGATCGCGAGCGTGCCGACCACGCATCCCGTGTTCGTGTTCGGGCACAGCATGGGCGGTGCGATCGCGACGCTGTGGACGATCGAACACCCGCAGCGCATCGCGGGGCTCGTGCTGTCCGCACCCGCGCTCGCGATCGATAGCGTGCCCCTGCTCGTCGCCGCAACGCGCTTGTTCGCCACGCTCACGCCGCGCGCGAGCGCCCTCGACTTGCCGTCGACCGAATTCTCGACGGACCCGGCCGTCGTGCGCGCGCTCCGCGCCGATCCGATGGTGATGCAAACGCCGGCGCCGGCCCGCACCGCAGCGGGCCTCGTCGAGGGCATGCGCGCGATCTGGGCCGGCGTGAGCACGCTCGATGTTCCCGTCCTCGCGCTGCACGGAAGCTACGACAAGCTGACCGCGCCCGAGGGTAGTCGCGCGCTCGTTCGCGCCGCTCCGGAACGCGCACGCCTCGCTGCTCGAGAGCCTGCACTTCGACGCGCAGTTCGAGCTGGTGACCTCGGTCAACGCACTGCAGTTCGCAGACGGCACCCTCGAGGCACTGGTCGAGCTGGCCCGGGTGACGGTGGCCGGCGGACCTAAGTAATTAAACTCGAAAAGCCCTCGAATACGAATAATTCTAATTAATTTAACCTCTAATATAGATATACCGATTAAGAGATTACCTAAGCTCGAGACTCTTATTCCTATTATAGTTTAAATCTATCGACGACTCCGAGAACTATACTAAAAACGGGTAATATCGAAGTCGATTATAGTTAATTTTATTAGAGATAGGGATATAGAAGTACTAGAAGAACTACTTATCCTCTAGATAGTATACCGCGAAGCCGCTCGGGAATAGTTTACCCTTATTCGGCGATAATATCTATTCTCTAGATATACTTTAATATAAAGATAAATATAAAGTATATATACTTTACTAAGAAGATTTAAAACTCGGATATTATAATTACTAAGTATATTAATTAAATTTCGGATCGATACGATTACCTTAAAAGTAATTAGGTAAACGAGTAGAATACTAATAATTTTTTAAGAAATTAAAAAAAGAATAGAGCGGAATTATCTATACTAATAGATTAAAGATATTTTTAGAACTAAATTATACTAAATAATTAATTTAGTATAGGAATTAGATATCCTACTAAATATATTAAATTAAAGAGTAGAAATAGTACTTTATAAACTACCCCTTGTATTAATCCCGATTTTATACCGATCCTACTTAAACCGGATAAGTAATATACTAGTAATAAATATAGCTACGGGTTTAGATATCGTATAATAGCTATCTTAATTTAGTTTAAATTTAAATTCGAGTAGAAATATAATAAAAGCTCTCTACGAACTAGTACTAGGCTATATCGGCCCTACTATATCCTTATACGAAGGATTTAGAATTAATATAACGGCTTAGAAAAGAAGGGAAGATTAAGCTAATAGGATTAGATTCTAGTATAAACTAGTATAAGTAGTATATTATTTATTAAGATCCTTCTTTATAAGATTTACTATTAGTAGAAGCGAGTAAGTTACTAAAAAAGGATACGCGAAAACCCTATCTATTTACGAGTTAGAAGTATTTCCCCCCGATTATTTAATTCTAAATTAATTAAACTAATTTATAGAAATTAATCTCCGATTAACTTTTAAATAAACTAGAAAACTAGTAAATAAATACGAACTTTTTATATTATTATTTATTAATATATTTATTACTAAAACTATTTATAATATAAAAGAGCTAGAGAAATCCTCTCTAAATAAAAAAAAAGTACTAATCGAACTAAGAGATAAAGACCTACTAGAATCTAATTAGTAGGGAACCGATTTTTTAGAACTAGGGCTATCCGGGGCTAGACGATATTAGGGGAAAAAAACCGTTAAAAAGGGGTTAATTAAATTAGAAGTAGCTAATAAATAGGATTCGACTTATATAGTAGAAGAATATTTTATATACCTTAAATAAAATCCTCCTATCTTATTAAAGAATATAAGTAGAATAGAGCTTTATTTTAGTATTATATTTATACTAGGTATTAGGGATATTCCTACTAATCTACTATAATAATAGGCTATATAGTAAGTTAATTAAATTAGTTTAATTCCCCCTTCGCTAAGGAGATATTACGAATAGCTCGCCTAACGAATACCTAATAGAAGGCTATTAGATAAAAGTAATAGTAGTTCTTCTAATAATAATAAAAGACCCGGATATCCCCGATACTATAATTAGCTTTACTAGTATTATAAGGGATAAGGTAATTAGCTAAATAATAACCTAAATTCGTTAGACTATTCTAATAATAAGTACTACTAATCCTATAAGTACTATATATTATAGGATAAACTAGATATATTATTTAAAGCCGAAGACCTAGGAGTATTCGATCTACTATATATAGTATAAGGAGATATATAGGATAAATATAATACTAAAAAAAAATATTTTTAGAAATATAAATACTTTTATTAGTACTATAAACTAAATAGCTAAGAGTAGATCTTTTACTCGATATACTATAGCTAGAAATCTATATAAGAGTCTTATAAGTTATACTAATTATTAGTATATTTAAAACCTAAGTAAGGAGGACTACTATATACTAGATCCCTAATTAGTTAGAAATAAGAACTAGAACTAGAGTACTTTTCGAGTAATAACTATATAGAAAGACCTCTTAAGAGAACGATAACTTATAAGCCTAGATATAGTAATATAATAAGCTTAATATAAACTTTATATACTTAATTATACTTTCTATAAAATAGATATTATATTATAAGTAATAGATACTCTACGATTTATCGAACTCTCTAGAGAGCCTACTAGAAACTATAGTATAATAATATTCTATAAAATCGATTTTAATTTAATAAGAAATATTTATATACCTCGATTCGAGTTAGATATTATCGATTAGGTTAGAACTACCCTAGTACTATTATAAAAAAGATAAAAACGTATAATTACTAGTAGTTTTTTAAAAAAGTAATACGATTTTTAATTAAGAATATCTAAGAAATACCTAGAACTTAAAGTAATCCGAGAAATATATAAGCCTAATAGAATACTATAATATAAGTATACTAATTTTAACTAGCCGATAACCGAATAAGACCTTAATTATCGACTAAAATAGTAAGACTAATTAAGATAAGACTATAATCTACGATAATTCCGCCGAGCTAATAATAGGTTTCGATACGGCTTAGACTACTATAAATACTAGCTAATTAAATTAGAACCGACCTAAAATAAATAAGACTAAATATAAAAGGGAAGGACTAGTAGATCCGGCTTACGATAGTAAACTACTTTTAAAAGAAAAGAAAGAACGAATATAGCTAATTATATTATTATAACTATTAATATATACTTTAAAGAGGACTTTTATATTATTTATCTTAAGAGTTAGGGATTCTAAGTTATTAAAGAAATAGTAGAAGAATACTTAATATTAGATAAAGACTTAGACGAAAGGGAATACGAATATTTTAACTCCGAATAAGAGGATAATAAATCTATTTATTTACTTACCGATCCGATATACTTAGAAAACGATCTTAATAATATAGGATTTTATTTAGAATTATAATATATTTATTACTATATTTATTTAAATTACTTCGAAGTATTTCCCTATAAAGAGGATAAGAAAAATTACTTATTACGATATTATAGAGCGATACGCCGAAACTAAAACCTTTAACTAGTATTTATTATATCGAAACCTTAGATAATTACCGATCTAATTCGAATACTATATATAAATACCTATTTTCGTATTCTAACCCTCGATCGTAGTCGATATCCTCTTTATATTATAATAGTTACTAGATTATACTAATACTTTATAGATAGATCTCTCCTACTAAAACTAGCTAATATAATCTTTAATAGGACTAAAAGAAGAAATATTACGGGAATCGGTAATTAAATTATAATTAGATAGGTTATTTTTTCGCTTTTCGTAGGAGGATAAACTATATTTCTTTTAGGAAAACCCTAAAATATAATTAGTAAATTATAAATAAGTATATAAGTTATAAATTAATTAAATACTAGAATTTTAATTAGAAAGGAATTTAGTATTCTAAATAAATTAATTATTAATTATACCTCGTATATACTTATTATCTTTATTATAAACTCTATTACTATTCTAATCCTCTCCTACGATTAATATTAAGATATCTATAAAACTAAAGCTATTACTAATATTACTATTTTACTAAGTAGTACTAGAATACTTCTAATCTAGATACCCCGCTAGCTAAAAGATAATCCCTTCTCTTCGAGCTTATAGGAGAAGGGTATAGATCTCTAATAGGCGAATACTCCTTAATAGTTATCTATAACCTAGGTCTATAGTTACGAATTATCTACTAGCGAGAAATCTTTAAAACTATTACTCTATTATCTAATCTACTTTTAAGTACGATTAGACGGGTTTACTCGTTTAATTTAACTTATCCGAATCTAGCTAACTCCGATAAATCCGATATAATAGTTATAGATAAGCTAAATAATAACCGATTAGCGGAAAATTAGTTAGCTAATATTTAAATTAATTAGGTTCTAAACGCCGGTAAAATAGGTATAACTTATATTAGATTTTTATTTTTAATTACGATAAAAGACGGTATTTATATCTACTAGGACCCCTTCGATCTTTTATTAAGCGATAAATTTATTAAACTAGCTAAAGCTTTCCCTAATATATAGATTAATTTAGGACTTATCTAACTTCTACTAGAATTATATATAAAAGTACTACTAGTCCCGGAGTATATATCTAAAAGGATCGCCTAATAACCCTTCTAGTAAAGACCCGAAGAGGAAGTATTTTTAGATATTATATTAGATAAAATATATATAAAGAAATTAATATACTAAGTATACGACCCTACTCCTTTTAAGGTATTTATATTTATAGTATAGCGAACTATAAATAGTAAACGAAAAAGAAGGATAATAGTAGATCTAAAAGGACTAAATCGAGTTACTATTTTAGATACTTACCTTATACTTTTATAATCTAATATTATATAAAAGCTAAAAGGGTATTAATATATTACTATAATAGATACCCGGTTATTCTTCTATTAATTCCTCGTAGCTTACGAGTATAGAGTAAAGTTTATTATTATTAACTACCGAAAATAGGAATAATTATAGGTTATACTTATAGGATTTAAAAACTTACTAGCTTATATTTAACGATATATAGATTAAGTACTAATACTATATAAGGAATTTACTAGAGCTTTTATCGATAATATTATTATCTATTCTCGAATAAAAAACGAATATTTATAATATTTCTATATTATTTTTACCGAGTACGACTAAAAGAATTTATCCTTATCTCTAGATAAATCCTTCCTAGGATTCCTATTAGTAGAGATACTTAGATTCTAAATAAATATATTCGGACTTACTAATATAGAGGAAAGAATAGTAGCGATTAAGGATATTAAATTCCCGGAGAAATTAAAAGATTTCGAAAGATTTATCGGAATAACTAGATAATTATAGTATCTTATCCCTAAATATATAGCCCGAATTAAACTACTATAGAAATAGAAAACTAATTTATTTAGGTAATATCGAGTTAACTTAGAATAGATTAAGGGAGATTTAAAAACCCTAAATACTAAAATAATTATAATAGTACGAAAAATATAATATATTACTACCGGGTAGTCCGTAATAAATAAAGAACGAAAAGCCTTCTAGGATATTAAATTAGCCTTAACCTCTACTACCGGCCTAGTCTATTTCGATTTAAATAAAAAATTATTTATTTAAATAAATATATTTAAGACTTATAGATTTATAGTTATACTATTCTATCTAGTAGACGAATCTAAATAGGATAGGTCTACGCGAATCCCTAAAATATAAGTTTATTTAATTATATATTTAAGCCGAAACCTTAATACTGTAGAGATAAAATACTAGCCTACGGAATTAGAAATTATATACCTAATATAGATAATACGAAAAACCCGAGTATTAATTTAATTAAATCGAAAGCCCTTAATAGTAGTTCTAATTAACTATTCTACTATAGTAGGAATATTAACTTAAACTAGTATAGTAATAATAAGTAGTATTAAAGCTAATTTTCGGCTAATTATCGTATCGGAGTATCTAAGTTAATTTAATCTAGATATATAATATATCCTAGGATCGATAAATATAGTACTAGATACCTTTTCGAGAATACCCGGAGTACTATTTCTTATAAAAAGCTTAAATAAACTAAACCTAATCTAGTTAGGAATAGCCCTAGTAGAAATAGAATTACGAGAATATACTTATATAACGAATTTATAAGATACCGAGTAGACTAAAAATATATATAAATAATACTAGTTAAGTACTAAAAACCTAGTTAATAATTTTAATAATTTAACTATAGTAGAATATTAATTCGATAAAGAACTTAAAGAATAACTATAGTAAGAATACCTCTTAGACCTAAAATAGAAGATAATTATTTAGGTTTTAAAAGAAAGTTATACTAATAGGTTCGAACTACTATTTACTAAATCCGACGAAGGGCTATTATATCTTATAAATCGCTATATTTTTAACTAATTATATTAACCTAGAAGTATAATCGATATCCTTCTCGAGGAAGTATATAACCCGGAATACTAGGGTATAAGAAGATATTAGAAGGCTATATCTAGTTAGTTCTATATCTTAGGCTTATAGAAAATAGTAAAAGATTATATCGACTAGTACTTTATATATAAAGAAACTAAAGTAAATAATATATTACTATTAGGAGGTATATAACTAATCCTTAGATTACTAATACTATTCTATATAATTATTATAGATTTTATTACTAATATACCTATAGTAGAATCGACTAGAACCCTATAAATCTTAAATAAGTTTCTACTATTCGACTAACTTCTAATAGTAATTAATAAATTCTAGAAGGGAATTCTACTAATCTTAAAGTACTTAGAATATATTATAGAAAATTAGGGCTAAGTATTATCGAAAACTTTAAAATTTTATAATTAAGGAACCCTAAAAGTTATAATATTAAATAAAAATACTAAGTTTATAAGTAGTTTCTAGAAAAGATATTAGACTAATTAAGGAATAAAACTAAGATTCTCGATAGTATAGTACCCTAAGATAGATAGGTAATTAGAAGTAAAAAACCGAATAGTAGAAGCTACTATTTAAGGCTTTTTATAAATAAAGCCTAATATATTATAGATAAAAGCGATTATTAATTTTTAATAAGAATTAAACTAAGTTTATTCTGAAATAATTAAAATAAATCTAAATAAACTATTATACGGAATAGAACTAGGGTTAAGCCTAATAAGAGTAGTAAGAACTTAATTAGAAAACGAATAAAAAATACTCTAGGATAAAACTATTTATTTAATTATATCGGGGTAGGTTATAGTTAAAGTAATATACGATAAAATATACGAAATAATCGAATTTAAATTAGATTAATAGGTATACTTTAAGTTTAGTAAAAGTAGAAGAAAATACTATTTACCCGGAGAAACGATAATAAAATAGGGAAAATAAAGGATACTAATCTAAGTAAAAAAGAAAATTAGCCTACTAGTATACTAATTAAAACTACTTAAAATATTAAATTTCTATAATATAGTATTAATTTAATACTTTAGACCTAGTATTAATTTAGATAATAATAAATAGAACTAATTCCCTAAGTTTAATAGCTTAGTAGAAGACCCGGAAGAAAAAGATCTATAAGAAGTAAAAAGAATTATTAGTATAAAGATAAATAAATAAAAAATACCTCGTAAAATAGGAAAAATAACTAGATTAGTATAATATATAAGTAAAAGAAAATAATATAAATACCTTAAAACTAATTAAAAAATATAAGAAAAAATAAAACTAATAATTTACCTAGAAAAAGATTATTTATACTAGATAAAAACCGTTACTCGAATAATATAACTAAAAAGAACTAGGAATTAGAATAAGATTATTCCTTTATAAAAACTATACCGAGTAAATATCGAATTAATAATAATTTTCTTTATATAAGATATATCGGCTTTAGTAATACCTAAGAATAGAAAAGAAGATCCTCGACTAGCGCTATTTAGGATAAGTAGCCGACTTAGAATAACTATAGAAAGTATAAAGTAGTTCTTTCCTTATACGATTAGCCGAAACTTTTACTTAAGTAATAAAATAAGTATAATTTATCGCTAACCTAATATAATATTTATAAAGTACTTCGTAGGAAAAAATAATATAATCCTAATAATATACTCTACGATTATACTTAATCTATAAAAGACTAAACTATACTCGTATTATATTATATTAAAGATTATTAATAACTATAGTCCTATCGCTATAACCTTACTATCCCTCGCCTAGAGTTTTAATAAGTTTTTCTATTATATAAATCTATTATTAAAAGGCTACTATAATAATTACTATACGATTAGTACTTTAGTTATACTTTATAAAAATATACTATATATCTAGTATATATTATACGCTTAGAATTATCTCGTAATTTAGTTCTTTAGTTTTATTTAGGTCTATTAAGCCTACTAGAATACTAGAATAGCTTAATTCTACGTAGTTCCGATACTAACTAGCCTAAGTCTATTTAAAAACGCTTTATATATAGCTATACTTAAATCCGTAGTCCTAACTTCTAACCCGTATAAGGTATACTAAATAAGATATATATATTATAAAAAGGATAGTATATTTAAAGTAACTATAAAGATAAGCTATAATATATATATTATCGCTATTGAAAAATCGCCTACTATAATAGTATAAGTAAGAATAGCTTTTAAGAAAACCGGCTAAATTAAAACTAGCGTCGATATATAAGATAAAGTAGTATTTATAAGTAATATTAATTACTTATATTAGTATACCGAAGAATAGGCTAAGTTTATTTTCGAGAACGAGGCCTAATTATTTTATAAGTAGGCTAAGTTCGTAGTAGTAACTTATTAGTAGAATATAGCTCTAGGACTTTAAGTTACTCCTAAATAAGATAAATAGTAGTATAGTAAATTCTTCGATAATTTTATTAAACTACTCCCGATTAAATATCCGGTATTCTAGGCAGCCCTAACCCCTATTAAAATAGGCGACTTCGACTAATCTTAAGAGGTTATAATAATTATATAGCGATAAGCCTAAATATTAGTAGGCTTTTAGGGATACTCCTTATCGGGGAATAATCGTAGCCTAGCTATAGCTATTTATACGGATTATACCTAGGACGATATTATAGATATTATTACTAGAATTAATAATATAATCGATAATATATATATATATATATATACTAAGAATAATACTAAAACCGATATAAATACTTTATATTAATAATATAAATTTATAGCCGAATAACTATTAGAGATATTATTATATACTATCCCTACCCTAGACTTTTATAAAGTAGCCGATAGTTTTCTAAAAGTAAGAACCCTAAAAAGTACGGCTATAGAGGCGTTATAGAAATATATAAGGGATAATATATCGCTTATACCCGATAGATATATCGTCGGGATAAGCTCTAATAAGCCTAATATATTCGAAGGAGATTAAAACTCCTATTATAATATTCTCCGTATAAACTTATAAATAATTTATATATTCTACTCTAAGTATATTTATACTAATTTAGAGGTATATAATATATTTAATATATAAGTAATATTTATTTATTAAAGTAATTAGGTTATCGTACTCTAGTATAAAGATAATACTAAAGCTATTTAGGATATAGCTACTACCTATTTAAGAGATAATATCGAGGCCGATATAGAATAGATTCCTAAGTATATATAAGTAGCTCTACTCGTATTTCTCTAATAGGTTATTAATATTAAACCCGGTATATTCCTAATTTATTTATATAGGGCTAGGGTTTTTAACTTTAGCTAGAAAGATATAGATAAAATTAAAATTCTTATTAAAGATTAGCCTAACTATATAATTATAAAGAAATTAGCTTACTTTATTAAGTATAGAGGGAAGGCAGGTAATTTAATATAGATTTATAATTAACTATTAGTAATTAAATTATAGTTATACGAGGATATAATACTAGACGAAGTTAAAATAATATTAAATTAGACTAGACCTACTAATAGTTAGGAGCCGGATAATAATCTTATAGAGTAAGTAGAGCTACTATAAGTAAAACCCGATATAAAAGCTTAGAATAACTAATAACCCGTAGAGGAGCTAGCTTAGGAGGGCTATAGGGATATTTAAATAGAAGACGATTTATTTTCTAGGACTAGGTAATATTATAAATACTATATTTTCTTTTATAGTAAAGTAGTTAATAGAATATAAATAAAGAATAACTTATAATATCGTACTATAACTATATAGATTAGTTAATCTATATAGAGT
>JAOYNU010047297.1:0-11082 GCA_026745395.1 Tympanopsis confertula | reverse complement strand
AGTGTTGTAGATTGCGCACATGTTTGCTGTGATGTCACCTTTGGTGACATCACAGCAAACAAGAGGTGATTTTTCACCTTCGCTCCGAGATGTTGAACCACGTTCAACACGAACGGAGCTCTCACCAAAGGTGGCGTGTTTGCGAAGCAAACATCACCTCGGCAAAGGCAACATCACATTTGTGCACAATCCTGCTCGGCCTTTGCATGCTTGCAAAGCTCTGGTGCACAGACAACGTGCACATATCTTTGCAAACATCTCGGACACAGGTTAACGCTCGCACAAAGGCAGTCGAAAAATACTATTAGACTGTAATACATAATACTGTATGTTTTCTACTTGAAACACAGTTTGTGTGACGCTAGTCACACGAAACAAAGTTTGTGTTACTTTAGTAACACGGCTTATTTGGGTAAATCTACTTATAGAGCCTTTACGAGTAAATCTACATTAACAAGTGCTGGAAGATATACTCGTTGTGGGGGGTAAAGAAAGATAGCAGTACAACTTTGGTAAGACACTTCCATGTGTAAAGGCTTAGTTCTTCTGGATTGAAAGGGTATCGTCCGCTTTTTAGGGGATAATAGGTCTTGTCTTAAAAGTTGCTCCCCTACATTCCGCGAAAGCAATCTTTTTGTCAACTGCAGCCAATAGAAATACACATGGTAAAGGGTATCATCAAAGAAAACAGAAATAATATCGTTCTGCTTGCTTAATTCTTTGCCGTTTGTCTCACCGTAGGTAAAGCTTGGCTTTCCATTACAATTACATAGTTTAGGATTAGAAATAGCAACGAAGTTTGGTATCTTTTTAGTAGAGAGCAAAGCTAAACAATCTTGCTGATTGACATTTTTGTTGATAAGCGTATCTTGCTTTTGCATACCCGTATAAAGCATTGTCTTTTTTTTTAAAGCCTGTTGAATGTGCAAAGCCAGATGCGGCGCCGCCGTTTTGTCGATGCTATCTAAAATTGGGCAAAGATTTGTGTTCTTCAAATTATTGCCTTTTTTAAGCATACTTGTGCACATTTGTGCACTGTTGGTTTGCGTATGCTTCGCATATGCCAAAAACAGGTTAGAGAAATGTGCCTTATTTTGAGTTGCAAGGTAAAGCTCGCTGGCCTCAATAAGTCTGTTTAAACGCAAAAGTGCTTTTTTGTTTATGCTCAAGCACCGAAGAAAAGCGGATTGCGTGCCTATCCCCTTCAGGGGTCGTGCATGTGCTGCTTGCAAACAGACGTTAGAAAGAAGACACTCGAGCTGTAATAAAGACTCAAGTATTAAAGACTGTCTATAGCACTTGCGCGATGTGTTTCTTGTAAAACGTGTTTGTTGTGTTTTCGTAGCAAGGGTTTGCGTATGCAAAGCATACGCCATTGCAAAAACCGCTTCAAATCTGTTGCGAAAACAGTGGTTCGTGTTTTTTGAAAAGCCAAGCTCAGATGACCTTTGGTATAGCGACACGGGCCTCTTTGCAAGAAGCTTAGTTTCGCTCTGACTTACTAGCTTTGCTCGTGTTCTGCACATGCTATGGAATTGCAGCAAATTAGGGACAGATCTTGATCTTTGCGTTTCTTTGGATTGTTCCGCAATAGATTTCGTCAAAGTTTGAGAGCAAAGATTGACACCGCTTTGAGTACAAAAAGGCACGGGCTGCTCCGATAATACTGGTGCTTGGGCAAGGGCTGGGTCCACACGAAAGAGCAAATTCGATTTTGACTTTTTTGTATTTGCAAGACATTTTTCTAAAAGTTGAACTTGAATTACATCGCCGGGTTGTAACCAATATCCAGGTGTATTAACTATTTTTTCATTAACCTTGACCCGTTTATGAACAATAGATTGCCGAGCTAACCTAATGCTTGAAAAGAAACAGCATCTTTCTAAAGCAACATCTAAGCGGCTTTCAAGCACAATAAGCAAATTATCGGCTGTGCTTCCTAAAAATTGTCTTGCCCTTTTTATGTTTCGCTCTAGCTCCCTTTTTGACAAGCCCCCGTAAAGAAAACGAATCTTTCGAGACTCTAACAGCTGATCCCGCAATTCAGAAGGGGTTTGTTTTTGATTTACTCCGCCAGTTCGTTTAGAGACGAGCACGCTGCGAATTTGCTCTATTGACAAAAGCAAAAAAACGTTTTCTTCTGCAAACTCTTTCAAGGTTTCGAGCGAAGTTTGGCAAAGGAGGTGTTTGCTTTGCAAACATCGCGTGCGCATCGTTTGCTCTGCAAACAAAGCATCAGGGTAGCAATGTAACTGAAATTCTTTTTTTTTTGATTTTAAACAGAATACAGAAGAAGACGGGGCTTGTGTAGCTTCGCTACACGGAAATCTTGCACTTTCTTTTTGTTGAGCTTCGAGCCTAGTTATTTCTACAGGTATGCTATCTTTTTTGCTCCTCTTGAGCTCTTTTTCCACAAACTCCCGAACAATTTGCGTCTCTGCCTGTCTCATTTTATCTAATTTGCTAGATCTAAGCGCACTTGGAAAGCGAAGATCAGGAGCAGACCATTGCCAAGTGCGCTCAGAGCTGTTGAGGTTGTAATTAGTCACAGATTTCGTCTTTCTTATCTGCCCTCGAGATCGAGATTTCTGTAACACGTTTTCTGGTAAAGATTGTTTTAAAAGTGATGAATCTATCTTTTTATTTAAAAATCTCTTGTTCATGTGTTTTCAAATAGATTATAAAGAGTTTTTCGGTTTCCGAGCTTTGTTCTCTGTTTGCTTTGCCTTATTGATGATGTCACCAAAGGTTATGGTGGTCTACACTTTGTGTAGCAATTTTGGTGCGACGTGCACAAGAGCGAAGCTCGGCAACGGTTGTCACCTTTGGTGACATAACCGTTGCCGAGGTGATGTTTGGCGTGTTGGATGTTGGCGAAGCCAACACCGCCAACATCCAGCACAGCTTCGCAAAACAGCACCACATCTTTGCAAACACGCCACCTTTGGTGAGAGCTAAACGCTCGTGTTGGTTTGCATTGCTACACAAAGTGTAGATCAAACATAACGTTCCACATCACAGCAAACATCACGGCTTAACAGATTTTTGCAAAGACCTCGGCAAGGCACTTTAGTCGCAAAAGCAACTTTAATCCGATTTTATAAAAGCTATTCTTAAAGGCAATTTGGAGGCTGCTATAAGAGCAGCTTCTTTAGCTAAAGCACAGCTTACTCCATCTATCTCGTACAGAATTTGTCCAACCTTAATCCTAGAGGCCCAATAGCTGAGACTTCCTTTTCCCTTTCCCATACGCACCTCTAAAGGTTTTGAAGTTACACTCAAGTCTGGATATGTTCGTATCCAGACTTGCCCTCCACGCTTTGACAGACTGTCGCCTACAAGGGTTCGTTTCAGTTTGCGGGTTATAGCGCGCCGTACTGCTTCAATAGTGCTAGACTTCAACCGAGTATGATCCAAAGATCTTATAGCATATTTACCAAACCAAACTTGAGAGTTGTTTGACTCGACACCACCCGACCGTCCTTTTTGCTGTTTACGATACTTTGTGCGCTTAGGTGCATACATAATAAGCTATCTGTTCTTGCCTTTGCTTGCCGAGCTTTGCTCTTGTGACCCAAGGTCACGAACGAAGTGCAACCTACGCTCGGTTTCTATGTGTTTTTGTTTTGTTTTGCTTTGTATTGTATTTCCGCTTTCTTGAGGTACAAGCGTTTGTATGTGTTCGTTGCCCGCGACATGGCAATCCTTCTAGGTGGCGAAAACCCCGAAAGCAGGAAATAGAGGTAAGGCGTTTTATATTTTCTCCTGTAAAGGTGCGATATTCATCGTTTATAAGGAGATTATGCTGAATAATCTGTGTAAATTGGATGAGTTGAGAGGATGACAAATCTTCTAAAGTTGCATGTTTGCTGATACCCAACCGATCGCAAGTCTGTGTTGCCATCTTGTTCCCTATCCCAGTTATTTTGGAGAGTGCTTTGTGTATTGAGATTTTTCCTTTTAAATGAGTTTGAAACAGATACATGGTTTGTTTTGTTTTATATTACTACAATACATCTTTTGACCTATTTTAGCTTTTGTTTTTGTGCAATAAAAAGGCAAACTATTTTGAGAAAAAAAGAGAAAAAGATAATACGCAAACATTAAACTTGATAAAAATTGTTTTGGTTTGTTGTGCGTACACGTTGCGCGTGTCTGCAATGTTCGCGAGCTTTGCTCGCGTGTCGTGCGAGATGTTGAACGACGTTCTTGATGTCGTGTTTGTATTGTGCACATTTGTGCACATTGCAAACCAGAAGGTGGTATCCATGGCATGTTCATCGAAGGTCGTACCCCCGAAGGGGAACCATGGATAAGAGGGCTTGTGATGTTCGTGTTTGATGATGGTTGTCACCAAAGGTGACATCATCACTGCAAACATCAAGGTGAGCAAGGGGTGATCTACACTTGGTGTAGCCTTTTTTTGCGAAGCTGTGGTGCTGTTTGGCGAAGCTGTGCTGGATGTTGGCGGTGTTGTTGTTGTTGGCTATGCCAACAACACTGCCAACATCCAACACCACCAGCACAGATGTTGGCGAAGCCAACACTGCAAACACCACCACAGCTTTACAAGCAAACGAAACACAGTTTGTGTTACTTTAGTAATACGAGATGTTAAACCTCGTTGGTTTAGCTCCGCTCCTGATGTCATGTTTGCAAAGTGTTACTACACTAACACGATACAAACAAAAAGGTGGTATTCATGGTTTCCTTTAAAGGATAAGAAGGGTTATCCGCTATGGTCCGAGATGTTGAACGACGTTCCACACGAGCGTTTACCTCTCACCAAAGGTGGCGTGTTTGCAGTGTTGGCGAAGCCAACACCGCCAACATCTGTGGTGGTGCTGTTTGCATTGCTACACGAAGTGTAGATCAAACAGCACCACAGCTTCGCCAAACAACGCAACACGAAGTGTAGATCAGCTCGTTGTCACTTTTAGCAACATCACAGCAAACATGCAGTGCGCAATCTACGCTTTATGTAGCAAAGCGCATAACCTCGTCCCACGAAACACAGTTTCTGTGACGCTAGTCACACGAAATGTGTGATGTTACTCGTTATTCGCTTTGGCCCTTTTTTTCACCTTCGGTGAACAGGGCTACGCTCGGTAAACCCGTGTCTGAGATTTTTGTTGTGCTCTGTTCATGTGCACATCTGTGCACAATTGTGTGACTATAGTCACGCAAGCATGTTACGAGCTTGTTGTAATGTGATTTCACCTTCGGTGAACAAGCAATAAGCAGCACGAACCAAATGCAACATTCCTAACACCAACTGTATTGTCTGGGAACATTGCAAAAAACAAGGTTTGGCTTTCACCTTTTTGTCGTGCTTGCAAAGTATCGTGCATATGTGCTGTTCCCATTGTCGAGCTTCGCTCGGACCCTGGGTCAACCAGAAGGTGATAACAAGCTAGATTTCACCTTCGATGAAGAACAGCCAAGACATCACAAGCCTTTGCGTATATAGCCTACAACACAAAGCCACACACTTAGTGAAAACAGAGCCAAAGCTTAATACCAATTTTTCCAAAGGGAGTATTTACATTTTTGCTTGCAAACGAAAGCTTTGATGAGAAAACATGCAAAGAGGTTTCTCCCCACTGGACAGACTGTATTTTTGCTTTTTGTGCTTTTTTTGAGCGCCCCCCAATTCGGCCGGAGCAAGAAAGGCGAATTCCTTTTATAATCTCGTTTTTTTTGTGCTCGCTCAATATCCTACTTTGCACTAGCTTAAAAGAGGCACCCTTTAGCAAAAGATGTGCGATTTCTTGCGCAAGAAAGCCTGCAAATTGAATATCTTGTACAATACGAATAGGATAAATACTAGTTAAAATTGAGCGCCCAACCTCTTTTTTCGCAAAAAAAGAATAGGGATACCGAGGCATGTGCGAAACCTTTGCAAGAGATTTTATGTTTGTTGCGCATGTCCCCTTGCCGAGCTCCGCTCTTGTCGTGTTCCCATTGCCGAGCTGTGCTCGGACCTTGGGTGAACAAGAAGGTGACATCACCAAAGGTGACAAACTGCTACGCATATCATTATCGCATAAGGAACTATGTTGGCTATGCCCCTTTACCGAGCTACCCTGGAAAGACATTAAACGAGGAGCAAACCAGTGTGAATTTGAAATGCAGTATGGATATGGGCGTATTTGTTCAATATGCGGTTTTAAAGGTGCTAACGTATCACGGCACTTTGGCTTGTTTGCACAATAGGCCAGTAGAAACGCTGCTTCTGTTGTGCCATGGAACATATTCAACATAAGTGCGCGTTCCTGGGCAGAACAGATCGCACGCTGCTTTGAATTTACTTGCCCAACAGTGCAAAGGTTTTGAAAAAGGTTTGAGCACTTGTCTGCATTGTTGGCTATCCCCTTTTGCCCCTCTAAAGGGGTAAAGGCAGTGTGGGATGTTTGTTTCTGTTTTGGTTGCATTTCATCTGTAGTGACAGTGCACGAGCTTTCTTGCGCATAGCACACAGCAAACAAAGCGTGTTTTTCGATTGAATGCCTAGATAGTAACTCTGCCTTTTTATTGTTATTTTTGCAATTATGTACAACTAAATCACGAAACATTGAGCAGTTGAAAGCTAGCCTAATAAAGGACGTTTTGTTGAAACCAAGTTTAAAAAAAGGTAGATCTTTTAAATTGTCTTTCCAAAAGTAAGAATAAGGAGTTGTTGCCTTTCTGCTCAAAAACTGTGCTTTGGTAGATTGAAACTCAGTTTGTGTTACTTTAGTAACACGAGTTTCACCAAATTGTGCTGCTTTTGAAGAAACAGAGCCCTTGCCGAGCTGGGCTCGGTTCGTAGGTTTTTGATTTATTCTTGTGTTATCGGTGAGCGTTTGGCGTGTTTTGCTTTTTTCATGCATGTGCGAAGAAAGCAAAACATGCAAATCGTGCGAGGAGATTGCTTGGTTCCCATTGCCGAGCTCCGCTCTTGTTACCGAAGGTAACATCATCGAAGGTGAACCTCTCTGCTCGTGTAGCTTGGCTGCACAAGCCTTGGTTGCGCTACGCTCGGCATAGCCACCATTGCCAACAATGGTTTGTGTAACTTCGCTACACAAGATAGGTAACAACATAGAAGGCGTAGCCTCTACGGCGTGACCTGGTTTATAATCAAAACAGGAACGCAAAAAAGCAGTAGAAGCTGCTGTTGATGCTGCGTGTTTTGGATACGTTTTGGTAGCCAAGCTCAGCAAACTGCGCGATAGGCGCAAAACCCCTTCTCTTTGATTGCGAATTCCACGTGTATCTAAAAAAAAGAGATACGTATACGCTCTTTTGTAATAGCGTTGTATAAACGAAACCATCTGTGATTGACTTATCTGTTCTGAAAGGCCTTCTATGTACGAGCGAGTCTGTAAGTCATTAGCAATTGTTTGACTATAAAAGCAGTCGCTGTACCAAGACGAGGAAAAGTGTTTATTGGTTTTTTGTAAACGTAGAGAAGTTGGATTTGTTTTTTGTGACATAATATTCTTGTAATCGAATTGCTTGTGATGTTGCACTACGTTCGTGATGTGCGTAGCGCATCACAAGTAGCACAAGGGCTGTTGTGCGCAATGTGTTTTACGGGGCCTTTGCAATGTTGATGTTCCCTTTGCTTGCCGAGGTGTTGAACGTCGTTCAACATCTCTTGTGACCCAAGGTCACACCACCTCTGCTCGGACCCAAGGTAAACATTAATGGGTGGGACAAAGCCAACAAAGAGGTTATTATTCCCTTTGCTTGATTCCCATTGCTTGGTTCACCTTCGGTGAACATCTCCGCTCTTGTTACCGAAGGTAACATCACCGAAGGTGAACATCTCCGCTCGGACCTTGGGTGAACATCACATCTGTGCACCATCCTATGACTCGAGTCACACAAGCCTATCGTACGAGCGTTAACCGAGGCTTGTGTGACTCGAGTAATTTTATGTTTGCTGTATTTTTGCACATCCGTGCACTCCAGCAAACAACTCTCACCCTTGTGTGACTATAGTTACTAGTCACACAGCCTTGTTTACTTTGCGTGTGCTCTTTGTGCATATTTTTTGCTGGAGTGCACGGATGTTATGTTTGCTGTGTTTTATTTTGTAGCCAAGCTACACCTCGGAACATAGCAAACAATTCAAAGCCAACCTCGCAAAGCCAACAAAAGCGCGCAAGCAGCTTTATCACAGCAAGCCCATTTTTTTACTTTTAGAAGAGATGCATAACAATACAGATTTGCTTTTGCTCTGTCTAAAAAGCGCGGACTTGTAAGGTTACGTGCTATACATCTTTTGTTGTTCCTCTATATATAATACAATCTTTTGTTTTCAGTGCGTTCACAAAGGCACACATCCAAAGTTCAAAGCTTGATGCCTCTCTGAATTTGGTGTCCTTAGACAAAATGCTTGGCGAGGACTTGTGATGTGATCCATAACCGAGACGTTTGCAAAGGCCCCGTAGGGTTCAAATCACGAACGTAGTGCAACATCACAGGCATAGCCGGTGTTTGCTTGGCCAGTATCACACGCACTGACAACAGTGCTAACAATGCAAATATAGCAAACAATGCGTAAACCATAACCATAGCTTTGACATCAAGCACAAGCAAAACCTCTTCAAGGGCATATGCGCCAAGACCATAGTATGCAAGCCAATTTTCTTATAAAATTCTCAGCTATTAAGTTGAATGATTTTGCTAAAAACACTCTACGTTTTGTACAAATTATTTTTGTGATATCGCATAAGAAGTACCTTCTTTGTATTATTTAAAGAGGAATGTTTATATACAATCCAAGCAAACAACATTTACAAGCAATATTTATGTTGTTGACGGCTAACCGGAGGTCTCGTAACCAGTTCTTTTTTAGCAAAAAGAACATTCGTGTAACCAAGTTACACAAGCCTTGAACATGACTCATGTAACCATACCCTACAAATAGGCTTGTACGAGAATACTTGCAGAGCAAACCGGGCAAAGATTTGGCTTTCACCTTTTTGTCGTGCTTGCAAAGTATCGTGCATATGTGCTGTTCCCATTGCCGAGCTTCGCTCGGACCCTGGGTCAACCAGAAGGTGATAACAAGCTAGATTTCACCTTCGGTGAACAGCTAAGACATCATATCTATTATGTTTGCTTTGATGTTTGCTGCAATGATGCATCATCGCCGAGCGAAGCTCGGCATTCACCTATGGTGACATGATTGCAAACAACGCTCTCACCAAAGATGGTTGATCCCCAAAGGGGAAGCATGACGCTCAAAATCTCTTGTTGATCTTCGGTGCACATCAACATTACAAACAAGCCTCTAAGCTTAAATCTCGCAAAAGCAAGATCACATTATCACAAACACGCTTGCGCGAGCGTAACGCAACAAGGATCACAGCTTTGCTCGTATTGTGGTAATTGCTTTTTTTGCGGGTTTTCATCCTTGTATCGTTTGACTATAATAACACAAGCCTTGCGAGCAGTACACAGAACATAAAAACAGAGTATATGAAACAGACACGAATACAAAAACATTACGGTAACATTGTGGTGGAAGATCTTCTACTTATATATAACTGTCAAAACGTTATGCAGTTGCCTAAGATGGAAAAAGGAATATTAAGCATAAGTTCAAAAGGCTTTCTTTTGGAAAAACAAGAATTGATCAATAATTTTGCAACCTGTCTTCTAATCAGCGGTCAAAAAAGCGCGCCGACCCGAGCTCGAAAATCTATATCTGCATTCCAACTCCGAAAAGGCAGCATGATAGGATGCATGGTTACGATGCGTAAAGACAGGATGTATGCTTTGCTTGACAGGGTTGTAAGTTTTGTTATACCTCGTTTGCAAAGTCAACCTGCTAAAAAAAAGACAAATACTTTTGGTATCAACCAAATCCGTGTGCAATCGCCTAGTAATTGGCTTTCTGGAGAAGAGCACAGAGATATCAGCTTTGGAATTCAAGAACCCACGCTTTTTCCAGAAATTGAAAGTCTATCTGGTGCTGGCGCACTTGTGCAACAGATTGCGCATGCGCCTTTAATGCCGCAACCTCTCAAGGGGATACTTGCAAAAGACCTTTCGCAAGCAAAACTAAGTGATGTGGTGTTACCCCCTGCAAGGTTCAGCAAAAAAAGCAGCAGCGTAACGCAAGGTACTTCAAGCGTAGGCGCATCTCGTGCAGTTAAGCTACACAAGCCTTTAGGACTACCAGCGTACAAGCAAACTTTCGGTGCTTTGCAAGGCTTAAACATATTGTTTTCTTTTTGTGCGCATAGATCGCACCCAAAAAGACAAAGAAACACCTCTAATCAAAGCTCTCAATTCCAGAGCTTACAGAGTCAAGCTCACAAGGCTTGTGTAGCTCCGCTACAGGAAAGGAAAAAAGACTTGCTATTTCTTTCCGCCTTTCAATATCCAGTGCGTTGTTAGCTTATAAGCCTTGCGAAGCATATATTTGCTACATCATCAATTAACTCGTTGTGTTACTATAGTAACACAACTGGTTACCGTTGTGCGAGCGTTGTTTGCAATGTTTGCAGGCAACACAGTTGGTGTTATGAATGTTGCGTGTTTGCATTGCTACACCAAGTGTATAGATCAAACATCACCAAAGGTGGTTTGTGATGTGATGTTGCCTTTGCCGAGGTGTTGAACGTGGTTCAACATCTCAAAGCCAAGGTGAAAACGCACGAACGAAGTACAACAACAAGTTTGTAACATGCTTGTGTGACTATAATCACACCAGAGTGCAAAAAAGTGCACATGACAGAACACAGCAAACACCTGGCACAAGCAGAGACAGCACCCTTCTGTGATTTTAGTCGCTTGCGCTGGCTTGACACGCTGATGTAGGCTTTGCAAACATCTTGGCCATGGGACATCACACGCAAAGGCAACTGCTTAGTGCTAAGCCACAAAGAATCTTTTGACATGGAACTTGATGCTCAAATTGGATATACCAAATGGCGTTGCACAAGCCAAGATTCGTGTAAGTATAGTCACGCAAGTCTTGCATCACCGGCCTTGTAGTAGTTGTTTGCTAAGCAAACATCCTGTCAAACAATATGTAAAAAAGGTGTTGTTTTTGAGCCAATGCACCAGATGCAAGAACGA
>JAOYNU010047186.1:0-11128 GCA_026745395.1 Tympanopsis confertula | reverse complement strand
AGATGCCCGAAGGCTCACCGCACAGGTAGCACGGTGAAGAATTAGAGAATGTCGCTCGAGAAACCGCACTCAGCGACGACATAGAACAGGGGCGGTTTCGCATCGTCGTCACGCTGAACGGGTACGGGGTTCGAGTACCAGAACGCTGAAGGGTTTTCGCCAGCAACTGTTGGGATGACGCCGAAACCATTCACAACGAGCTTCGCCTTGATGGCCTCGTTGACAGCTTGGGCTTGCTCCGCTGTAGAGCCAACGCAGTGGATCGTCCACCGGGGGCGTTGCGTCAACGCTGGGCCTGATTGGCGCTCAACCGCATCCGTGCCTGGCTGAGAGTAATAAACGGCGTACGCACCCGCCTGCGGCTTGCCCTCCACCATTGGGGCGAGGCCAGGGTAAAACTTGGTAGCCAACGCTGGGATCGAAGTGATCAGCGCGACTAAAGCGGCATCGTGTTTGCGGGTCATAGGCCCAGACCCTTCAGGGAGTCATCGATGGCCTTCTCGATGCCGTACTCGAAGTCCGCCTCGTTTTCCTGAAGCGCCGCCAGCCCGAAACCGCGAGGCGCGTGCATTGGCGTGCCGTATTCCGATTGCGAACCGAACTCAGAAATGTTACCGAGGGGGCCCTGATTGCGACCCTTGTCGTAACCGACTTCAGCCTCAATGCCTGCGGTCGACGAATTTTCAGAAGTCACATCGTAGGTGACCGCAGCCGCCAACCCGCCGAGCCCTTCAGAGCCGGAAACCTTGTCTTTCCAGGAGTCTTTGACTTTGCGAGCCGTGATCTCAGTGGCTTTGCGAAGTGCCGGCCGAGCAGATTTCGGGGCCTTTTCGATATCTGCGGCGAGGCGGGAAAGCTCACTGAAGTCGAACGATGCGCCGTCAGGCATGACGCCTCCTAAGAGATAATCGTGACACCCAGCCGGCGGGCAGTAGCAGCGGTCTGGACATGCAAACCAGTGATCCGGAACGTTTTTCCCACCAGGGCAGGATCAAGGTAAGACGAGGTGATCGTCGCAACATCGTCAGTGTCAACATCGCCGGAACCGGGTGCGGTGACCGGGATCGACAAGGTAGCGGCCTGTGAGGTCAGCAACTGGGATTGCGCATCAGCCACATTCGACTGCACGTTGCCGAATTTGATCTTGCACGCGCCCGTGTAGATCGTCGTTGTCGTCGGGTCGTAGTCGAGAGTGTCTTCGTTCAACGTCGGATCGGGCACCGCACGGGTGATGATGCACGTTGAAGTCATGAGTGCTTCAGTGAAAGCTCGGCCCTGCATGATCACACTGTCGCGACTCACCAGCAACCAACCTCAGCATCGAACGCGCGCGTACGGCGAACACCATGCGGTTTGATCGTGAAAGCACCGTCAGAGACCGAATCTCCTACGGTGAGGAGGTCAAGTTCCGCGTCGGAGGCATACAAAGCGCCAGTAGAGACGGCAGCGTCGAGCCGGTAACTGTAGTCGTCACCGTTCTCTTCAAGCTTCCCATCAGGGTTGCCCAGAACACGCAACACCATCGCGCAAATGACCTGCACAACAAGTCGCTTATACCGGGTGTCGGTGGGGTTGCCGTCAAGGTACGTTTCGATGCTCGGGCGCAGACCAACGATCTGGTCGAACGCATCATCGAGCTTCGTGGTGCCCCACGCGATTTCTTCGGATGAGAGGGCGCGCAACGACCTAGCGATCAGGTCTGCTGAACCAGCAGGATTCTCGGCCACAACGCGCCCCCTCAGTTACTCGGATTTGGCGGAACGACCCCGCCGTTTCGGTTCAGCCTTTTGGGCTTCGTCCTCCACGACAGGGTTGAACACGTTCGGGTTCGTGACCTCCGCCCAACCGGGCAGATCATCGCCCGGAGCGAACGTGTGAGACACACCATCCACGTCATGGACGGTGACATACCCGGTCAGTTTGCTCATGCGGAAACGACCGCCTGGAACGTCAGATCCGGGTTCGCGAGAACGGGAAGCGCGATACCAGCCGCCTTCGTCCACAACGCAACCGGGTCTTTCGTCGAGTACGAACCCGCGACGATACCCGGCTCCGAACCGGCGAGACCGAACTCGGGCTCAAGCGACTCAGCAGTGGTACCCCAGAAGGTGCCGCCGAGCTGTGAAGCGCCCGGAGCGGGCAGCAGGATCACGTTGTTCACCGGGATGACACGGGTTGCCGTACCAGCAACGTTGATCTGTGCGTCGTTCAGCACAATCGGGGGCAGCCCGTAAGCCGACAGGATCGTGTTGAGCACCAGCGGAGAAACGATCGACGGTGCAACACCCGCTGACGAAGCGAACGCGCGAACCTCAGCGGTGCGGAGGATCTGCGAAAGAACCGTCTGCGACGTGAGGATAGCGCCGGGTGCCTGACCGCCGTTGTTCGTCTTGTACGTGGTCGTCCAAGCGATCAGGTCAGCGATCGGGGTGGCCGAAGCGGAAACCGACCACAGGGTGGCGGGTGCCTGGTTGGTGTGAGCTGCGCGACGACCGAAGTCGACCGTAGCAATCACACCATCCTCGTTGATCGTCACAGTACCGGTGGCGAGAGCTGCACCGCGGGCGAGTTCGATGCGTGCGGCGACAGCCTGAACCATACGGTCGGTGTCGTTGAACACCGCATCCACGATCCCAGCCGGCAGAGCGCGCTGGCGAAGACGGTCGTACTCGCCGAGCTTGATCTTCCGCGACAGCGGAGGAAGCTCACCTGTCACACGGGTCACGCCGGGGCGTGAAGCGATAGCCGACTCAGCATCGTACGCGCGGTACGTTGCAGCCTCAGCGAGACCCTGGCCACCGCGAGAGAAACGGTACTGCAGGTCATCGACGTTCTCTGACGGCAGGAAAGCCGACAGAGTGAACTGGTTGGTCTCGATGTCGGCGAGTGCGGTGCGGGCGTACCCGGTGAGTTCAGCGGGGGTGATGTAGTCAGTTGTGATCAGCATGATTCAGCCCCTTACAGAACGTGAATACGGCCAGCGACATCAGCGATGCCTGCCGCGTCGATGGCGATGGGAAGGAGCGCGTTGTTGACGCGTCCGTGGGTGAGGATCGGGACGATGATGTCGCCGGTGCCGACGACCTTCTGGCCGGTCAGGAGGATGCCGACGAGAGTCTGGCGGCCATCCGAAGCGGTGTCATCGTAGCGTCCGTACTTACCTGACGCGGTGATCTTCCCGAGCAGTGTGCCAGAGGGAAGAGTGCCGGTCGGGTAGTGGGTGCCGGCGGTGAAACCGACAGTGACGGCGACGGTGCCGGAAATGGCTGCGTCCTGGCCGTGAGCGGAGTCCTGCCATCCAACGAAGTCACCACCGAACGTGTCTGTAGTGGGCGTGAGGTTCATTTTTGCTCCTTAGAAGCGGTCATTTTTGAGGATGTTTGGCCCGATACGCCGCCTCGCCAGCCGTCAACGTTCCCCCAACGGGGTCGTTTTTCGGGCCAACAGACGGGTCAGGTTTCGGAACGGTCGGCGCAGGCTTGCCCAGATCCTTCAGAAGCTCGTCCGCGTCGGCGGCGAGTTCTTCGGGGGTGGCACCGACTAGGCGTTTCGCCTGCGATGCGGTCAGACCCT
This sequence comes from Tympanopsis confertula, assembly GCA_026745395.1. NCBI lineage: Eukaryota > Fungi > Ascomycota > Sordariomycetes > Coronophorales > Scortechiniaceae > Tympanopsis > Tympanopsis confertula. Next base: position 7,555 of record JAOYNU010047186.1, on the reverse strand, counting down.
TTTCGAGAGCGACAGCGTTACGTGCTGCTTCGAGTCGTGCGTCAGCCAGATCCTTTTCGGCTTTGGCGGCGCGTTCCTCGAGCTTCTGCTCGGCTGTTTTCTTCTCTTCTTCGATGGCGGCGAGACGTTCTGCCGCTTTCGAGTTCTCCTTGGCCCGTGATTCCCATTTGCGGGACTCGGCAAGGGTGCGTTCGGCCTCTGCCTTCCAGTCCTTCTCTTCCTGTGCAGGCGGAGTCGGTGTTGGTGCGGGCGGGGTGGCCGGGTTTGCTCCCTCTTCGCCTTCGATGAAACGAATACCCATCAGGGCAAGCTTCGAAGGTGCGATTGGGCCGTATGCGTGGGTCTTGTTTGGCATGACTGTTCCTCTCCCGTGCGGGAACGTCGAATAGCGGCCATGCGGCCTTCGACTTTCTTTTGTGATTGCCTGACCGTGCGGACAGGAAAACTAGAGCGTGAAACCGGCTCTTGCGTACGCGGCATCAGCGATTTCGCGGTCTGCGTGCACCTGGATGAGCCGTTCACTGGCAGACAAGTTCGGGATACCCATGTAGCCCGCGTCACGCAGCAACGCCTTCGCCTCTTCAGGCGACTTCGCAACCGACATGATCGTTTCCGGCATCAACCGCACACGCTTCGTCGTCGAATACCGGTTGTTCCCGACCTTCTGCGATTCAGTAGCAAAATCCTTCTGAGCCCGACCAAAATTGCCGCGCACTGTGGTGCCCTCAGAGGTCGTGTAAACCTCGATCGGTGAACCATCCGCGGCAGTACCAATTCGGGTCTTGGTGAGGCGTCTGCCGCTGTTCGGGACCGTCTTATTGCCAATACCACGCGAGGTAGAGATGCCTCTCGCGCCGCGTCGAGCCGAAACCACTTCTTGGATGCCAGCGCCGCTGCGAATTGCCTCAGCACCAGCCTTCGTGAAGACGCGCTCTTGCTCCGGTGCCGACAACGACTCGAAGTACGAATCCGGATCAGAGAACAAACCCTTCGGAACCGCAGTCGGATCATCCTCAGGCACGGCGCAGCTCGTACAACGACAAGCCGGGTGCCTCTTGAACGCCTTCTGGTACGAGCTGATCCCCGAAAGAATCGCGCACCTCGAGCATGCGCCCGGGTTCACAACCCGCACATAGTGCGTGAAACCCTTACCGGTCGCGGAAACCATGTCCGAAGACCGGCCGATGTCATGAATGACGGTCTTCATCATCGCCGCGAGATAGGCCGCACCGGCCTCCATCGACCGAACTTGACCCAGACCTGCCCCGATGGCCTCTTTCGTTGTCGTCACCGAACCGAAAAGCAAACCAGCAAGGTCACGACCAGAACCATCCACCCCAACCAGGGCTTCCGGCACGATCTTCGACGCGTCCTGACTGAAATCGAACGACTTCGACACTTGCGACGTGTACGAATCAGACGTTTTCGTTGCCGCGAGCTGCGCCGCCGTCGCCTGGGCAACCATCGACGGCTCAATACCAGCCCACGAATCATCCAAGTTCCGATAATCCATCTGCCGCCAAGCCGTCAAAGCCCGAGCAGACGCAATATCAGAAATCCGGATCGTGCGAGCCTGATGCGCGTCAGCGACAGTCGACGCATCCATGACTACAAGCTCTCTGCCGCCTGCTGAACACCAAACCCAAGGGCCGCGGCAGAATCAGCGTTACGGCGTTCACGCATACGATCGATCGTTTCGGGCGAATTCCCCAACTGCTCCTGCGCCGTCTCCCAATCGATGAGACCGACCTGGAACTTCTTCACAATCGCGTCGGTGACTTGGGCAACAGTCGGGGTGCCAGCATCCCGCCAAAGCGTTTCCATACGGCGAGCGTTGGGATCCCATTCGCCATCGCGAAAACGGAGCACCAGGCGCTGCACCGACTCCCAAGAGTTGCCGAAAGGTGACTGTTTACGTTCAGCCTTCTTGATCAGCCGTGTTTCACCCGCCCTCTGCCCATCAGCAGACGGTGGATTCACAGTCGTAAGACCGAAATACTCAACCGGTAACGCCGAAACGCTAGACGCTTGGTGAGCGTAAACATTCACCATCGTCTCGAAATTCGACAAATCCGCAGACGGAAGCTGACCAACCTTCGCATCAGCGTTAGCAGAAGCCCACACGGAACCGAAGTACGCCGCCCACACGGGCAACGGGTCACCGTTCTTGTCAACAAAATCGCCTTTAGCGACACCCAACGCGTACTTTTGCGGCGCTGAAACCGTCTCCTGCGCCAATTGCGCGTTGGTCAGACCACGAGACGCCGAATCAGCAAGCGGAATAACATCGTGCATCTCCGAAACACCCTCAGCGACAGCACCAGGAGCCGCCGTAGCACCATTGCGGTTAACCAGGGCAACGACTGGAACCGTACCCAACTGGTGGTCGTCAGGAGCGAGATCGAACACCCAACGCCCGTTGTCCTGCACAAGCCAAAGCGTGCGGGCGGGAAGGTAGAGGGTGGCACGACGGTCACCAACCCCACCAAGTGAGCGGTCATACATTCTGAGAGCAGCAGTAATTCGGTGCGTTCGAGGGTCGCGCAGGGCGACAACTTCGTTCGGCGATTCGACCGTAATCAGCGGGTACTCGGCGTCTTCAGGGTTCGTCGAGACGGCAATATACGAACGCTTCAGGGCAAGCGCGTCAGTATGAGCGAACCCAGACCGCTCATCCATGTTGTTGTACTGCCAAGCATCCCAAAGACCAGCATCAGCGGTCTGCGTACCAGGCATCCGAAAGCCCGTGACATCGAGCCGCTGCTCAACCGAATCAACCACAACGCGCGGCCAGTTCACGCACACCGTGAACCTTTTCAGCTCGTCAGGGATAGCGAGCCCCAACTGCTCCAACAACTGGATGCCGTGGTAATAGTTGTTCAGCTTCGCCGTCTGCGGCCTAGTCTGCTCGAGAACAGCTCGGAGACGGTTGAAAATACGCGACTCATCATCGGTGAGAGCAGAGACCGTGAGGGCCAAAATGTCCCCCTTATGGAGTGGCTAGTTACCGAAAACAAACATGCGAGTATCAACTGGGTCGGGGGCCGGCGCGGCATTACGGGTGTAGGCGTAAGTCGCCAGGGTCACCGCGACAAGAGGTGTTATGTCCGTTGTGTCGCGACGATGCCAACCCCAAAGACCAGACTCGCCAAGCGGTCGTTTACGGGCCGACTCGAGCGCAGAGCGAAGACCTGTCTGCTTGTTGTGAACGAACCGTTCGTCGTCGACAAGGGCCTTGAATGCGCCGCAGGCTTGGCCATACTGGTTCATCGAAACCACGTCGATCTCAACGCCGCGCTCTGCGAAAGCTGGCAGCAACGAACCAGCAGGGCCGATCGCATCAAGAGTCACCGATACCGGCGACCATTTCTCGACCAAAGACTCAATCTCGTCAACCACCCAGCCAATACCACGCTCACGCTTCACAACCTGAGCGAACACTTTCCCGCCAGCTGTCTTACCCGAAACAGCGATAGAGCTAAACGAGGAATCCGGGTTCACGTCGATCGCGAAAGCAACCGGGTCAAGCGGGGAAGCGAGAACGTCACCCAAAGAATCCCAAACAGCAAGGTCGATGACCGTCGCACCCTTGGACTCATCAAGAATCCCAAGTCGTTCACGCGCGAACTGCATCTCCGGCATTGCGCCGCGCTCTTTAGCGATGAAATCAAGTTGAAGACGACCCGCGGCCACCCCCGGGTTAGCTTCAGCCCACGCCTCATGACTGTCAAGATCGGCCTTCGGGTCAGCCGAATACTCAATGTAAGCAAGGTTTGTATCAGGCTCAGGCGACTCGTCAGCGCTATTTTCGGGTTCCAGCCGGCCCCTACGCATGACGCGCCTCAGCACATCACTCTTCACCGAGTCGATCGGCGCAGAAGACGTGTACAACACCGCCGCGTTCGGACGAGCTGAAAGCGTTGGCAGCGACGCAGCGATAGTCTCAGCGGGCAGGTCATAGGCTTCGTCGTAAATGAGTCGGTCGGCAGAGAACCCTCGACCGGCACCACCAGAACGCGCCAAGAAACGAAGCCGAGCGCCCGACTTCAGTTCGATGCCCTCATTGCCCGCCGCGGTCGGAATCGCCTTGACCAACGGCATAAGCTCAGCCGAGTTCTCAACCCAGTACCGAACCCGCCGAAAAGCTTCTTGGGCAGTCTTGAACTCGTGAGCTGTATGAACGATCAAATAGTCATGCCGCTCAGCCATGACGAACAGCTCGAACAACTCGATCGCCTCGAGCACGGCACCCTTGCCGTTCTGACGGGGAACGATCAGCGCAGACTCGAAAAACCGCCACCGATCATCATCGACACCCTGAACAGCGAGAATGTCACGAACCGCCTCCTGCTGCCACTCATCAAGCCGCAACCCAACAGAAGCGGCGAACTCAATCGCATCATCGCCGGCAGTCCACTCATACGGAGCTACCTCACGAACCCGCGGCCTTGAACCGGCGACGCTCACGGCGCTGCTTGAGGTCATCGACAAGACTCGACTCCTTCGGAGCAGCAGCCGAACCGGCCTCCTGCATCAACAAACGCAACTCGCGAGCAACCGACGCATTCGGTTCACTGTCCAACTGGCCAGCCAAAGCCAGCGCAATCTCAAGCCGCCAACCAGTAACGTTCAAACGCTCAAGCTCCGCAGAAATCTCACCCCGAACAGCCATCATCGCTCCCGGATTTTCTGCGTAAAAAAAGAGGTTGCCGCCCCGGAGGGTCGCATGGGGGGTGTTTTTCTGACCCGTACCCCCTACCCCTTCGAGCATCCATGCGACCCGTCAGAGGATGACTCGAGCACCTTTACTTGAGTTGCATCTCAGGTGCATGAGCGTTGTGTTATGTAGTGCGTGTACACCACCACGGGACACCGGCTGGGTGTGGTCGACGCTCTTGCTGTAGGGGTGTGGCCATAGGAGGTTGAGGTCGACAGGGTTGTGGCACCATGCGCAGTCGAGTCCATCGCGTTCGATGATCTGACTTAGCAACGTTGTCTTCGTGACAGTTGCGCCTCTGAGTCGGGCGCGTCTGGCTTGACTGTTGCTGCGTCGTAGGTCTGTCCACACTGTGGGCTTACTTAGTCCTTGATTGGTCTGCCACTGCTTGTAGTGCGGCTTGCACATGCCGCGTGCGTGGTTGATACGCTCGCATCCGGCAGCGCCACACGTTGGGCGTCGCCTTGGCTGACGGGCGGTGGGCTTGTATTCTCGGCGCTTGCGCTTCTTCTGTTCCACGTAGCGACCGTCAAGCTTCTTCGCCTGATACTTCGCTGCCTCCCGGCAGGTGGCCGAACAGAACCTTTGTCTTGCCGTGCCTTCGAATCGAACAGTGCACTGTGCGCAAGTATGATTATGCGTGTTGACTCCAACCAGTCAGCCGATCCCCGGCCTGTGCCAACAGGTGCGGGGGCTACTCGTCTATCGTCTCATCTACCATTGACGCGAGGTGGGGAACTGTCCGCGTGTTGTGTTGCCGCGGGAGTAGTTGCATGTTGCGTGGGCCGGTCGCCATAACGATTTGCGCATCGGGTCTGACCCGAGCGACGTTGGTTCTACGTGGTCGCAGGTGAAGAGCAGGGGCTGCTTGACCTTGGGGTTGTACTTCGACTCGTAGTCGATGGGGCCTTTGCGTCCTTGGCATAACCAGCAGTCAGCGTTGACGGCCTTGCATTCGGCTTTGAACTTGGCTCGTTCCCGATCCCATGTTCTACCGCGTGCAGGCATGTCAGTCCTTCACTTGCCACCGATACAGTGCGCTACCTTGCCCGTCGTACCCGACAGGTTGGCAGTGAGTACGGGCAAGACTAGGTACCACACACCGTGTACCGCAAGATGGGCAGCAGTACCTATCCACGTCGAAGACGGGCTTGGTAATTGCCATGCTTAGGGTGGGGGATGTTCCATGCTGCGACTGTCTCGCCGTCTTCCCATGCAGATGCGGCTGAGCTGTCACTGATGCGACCCCACGAATCGAGACCGTTGAAGGCGAGAGCCAGGATTCCTAACGCCATGCCGTCGTCATCTGCCGGGATAGTGAGCGGCGGTGTCTCTTTGGCTACCGTCTTGCACCAGTCGGCTACTTCGAATGTGTATTCAGCCAAGGTCTACCCGAAGCTTGTAACTCAAGACCACCCTGTTGCCTCGCCTGATCGAGCGTCCGGTACTGTCCATCTTGACTTCACGCACGACCACGATTGGACCAACCCGAATGAAGGGGCGGTCGGCTGTGAGCTTGTACTCGGTGATCGGTGTCTTGTCCGATGGGCCTTCGTAGACGTGGTAGCCGAGGCGTCGGGCTAATTCTAGGTCGCGGCTCATGCGTCGCGTAGCTTTCCGTGCACGGTTCATCGCCTTGATGTACGGCTTGACGTTAGCGGTGAGCTTCACCCGAATGTTCCGGTCTGCTGTTGCCATCTTTCCCACCTACTTCGTTGGCTTGCATGGTGTGACGCACGGCTTGCCGCATGTCGGGCAGTAGACGGTCACTTGGTCGCCTCTAACCGGTGCACAACAGCGGATAGTTGCCGGTCTAACTGGGGGTTCTCGAGGATGATCCGGCAGATAGCGTTGATCGCGTCGTCCCTGGCCGCATACATCTCGAACAGTTCGCTGAGCAGAGCATCGACGGGTCTGACCGCGCGTCCGTCTGGTTCAAGGCTGCTCATGGGCTTCTCTGCCGTCGAGTGAGTGATGTGTGACAACCCACCCAAACGAACCGTCTCGACGCGGCACAGCCCCCGTGGTGGCCCCGCAGACACAATCCTCGGGATCATGCTCGGTCAGATCACCGATCGGTAGTACGTGCTGTTCTTGGGAGTGAAGCGGTTCGCGTATCTCCCACTGTGCTGCCATGGTTCGCCACCTCAGTAGTAGCCGAGCTTGTAGAGCCTTTTGATCGTTTCGCTGTACAGGTCAGAGACAATGTGTGCGAAGTCTTCGTTGCCTGCTGTGAAATGACGTAGCGCCCGTGACTCGGGGTGCTTCAGCAGGAATTCGTTGGTATAGATCTGCTGTGCTGCATGGATCAGTTCGTGGGTGACGATCGTTCCGGCTATGTGCGTCTTCGATAATCGGATGATGGCGGATAGTGGCAGCTCGGTTTCTGTGCCGTCAGCGTCGATCCTGTAGGCGCTCACCCCATGACAGCAGGCGGCAGCATGACTGAAGTCTTCGCCGTGCTTATACGCCTCGGCGGCGGTTCGCACCCGCGCAACGCCCTTCTGCGGGATATGCCCGGCGTACCAAACGCCGACCTGCCACAGCACCGCCATGCCTATCAGCGCCGCGACCGAAAACCACTGGATGGATTGCTGCCCGCGCGGCACCACCACGAACGCGGCGAGCAGCGGGCCGATGGCCGAGCCGAAATTGCCGCCGACCTGGAACAGGGACTGCGCCAGTCCGTAGCGTCCTCCGGAGGCGAGGCGGGCCACCCGCGACGATTCCGGGTGAAACACCGAGGACCCGAGACCGATCAGCGCCGCGCCCAGCAGCAGCAGCCCGTAATTGCCGGCATGGGCGAGGACGATCAGCCCAATGAGCGTCGACCCCATC
>JAOYNU010047075.1:0-11135 GCA_026745395.1 Tympanopsis confertula | reverse complement strand
ATATTAGGGTCTACTTTTATTAACTAATCTAGCCCTATTATTATCTAGTACTTAAGATTATAGATCTTTATAATAATCGTATTATAACTAAAGGTCTAGGTTTTTCCTTCCGAATTTATAATTTTTATAATAGTAGTTACTTTTCCTCTTATTTTTATATCTCTTTAGGCTACTAGGGTATTAATTATATCTCCTATAAGGATAAGTATAGCCCTACTTTTCTTCTTCTACTAAGTTTTATCGATTATAACTTATAGTTTAGCTTTTATATTTAAAAGATTACTTATATTTTCCTACTAATATTTTACTTTTACGATAATAGGTATAATAAGTCTTTTTTTCGTAGGGATAAGTCGTCGGGTTTTATCCTAAAGTCTAATTCTAGTTATCGGTACTCTATTACTATCTAACTTCTTTTATATAGTTATTTTAGCTAGAAGAAGGGGTAAGCTATAGTTTTTAATCGTATAGAACCCTCTACTATATTAAGTATAGTTTAGGGCTATATACTAAAGTCTTATATAGCCTACGAGTTTATACTTATAGTACTTAAGTATAGAAGAATCTCTTTATACCCTATACCTTAGGGTATATTTATAGTATAACTAAGGTAAAGTTACTTATTAATTATATTATCTTTCTAGGTCTCTAAGAAGTTTATAAATAAGCTTTCTAGTATATTATAAGGTCTTTTAGTACCTCTATACCTTAAGTCCTTATCGTAATCGTTCCCTCGCTTTTTATACTTTAAATAGTAGGTATACTATAGGGGTTTTTCCTTAGTTAAGGCGAAGCCTTTTAGCTCTTAAAAGGTAGGGGGAGTAGAACTAGCTTTAGGGATAATAATCTTCTTACCCTTTTTATTAGTAGTATAGTAGATAATAAATACCTAAAAAAGTTCGGGGAGTTCTTATAAAGTTTTAGCCTTAATTCTTAGGATATTATAAATAAAAGTAATTAGTAGTTTATATTCTTATTACTACTAGTTTATTAATACTACTATAGTATTTTTATTACGTAAGTAAAATTAAGTTAATTCCGAGTCTAAAAACCCTAGGAAATCGTTCTAAGTAACCCTAGATATCTAGTTATTATAAGTACTAGCGATATATATAGTTTAATAGGTTCTAGTTTATTTCCTAGAATTAGTTTATTTTAGTATTACTTTTTCGATATTATTTTTAATTTTATATAAACTAATAGTATAGTATAACTACTATAAAAAGGTATTTTTATTCTCCTCTAAGTTCTTTTTAAACTTAATAGGTAGACTTATTTATAATATTATCGTACGGGTTTTACTAGATATTTAGGGCTTATCCTCTTTTTTCTAGGCTACTTATATAGTATATATATTTTAATCTACCTCTTTTTAGATCTCGGGCTAGGCTAATAAATTAGGGGTTATAATAATATTATTTAATTAATATTAGTATTCTTCTATTACTATTATAATATACTTACGATATTATTATTTAACTATTTCTTTTAAGAGTACTAGTAGATCTAGAAGGAGAGGAGAAAAAGGAGGGGGTCTACGGGGTATAGTAACCGATTTAGTCTCTTCTCGGATAGGAGGACCTCTATCTTATTCTACCTATTATCCTCTTTCTTCTTCTTCTTATAGAGCGACTAAATAGCTATAGGTAGTAATTATTTTAGCTTATTATATATAAAATATAATTAAGTATCGGGTTACTATATATAAAGTATAATTAAATATATAACTTATAGCTATAGGCGTATTTTTACGGTATTCTTACGACGTCTCTAGTCCTTAAAGCCTATTAGTCTATAGGATAAGTAGAGGTTATTCTATTAGGTTTTTTATTAATTTAGGTATATAAATTAAAGAGTAAAGGCGTCGTAATCCTAGTATATAAACGTATTATAAATAAAGTATAGATATAGTATAGATTATATATAGTTAATTAAAGCTTTTATTATAATTATAATAGTATAATCTCTACGAGGAATTAGATCCCCTTTTTTCTAATAGGTTCCCTTTCTATCCTTATATAGGCGTATACCTCTTAGCTATTTTCTTTATTCCCCTTAGACTATATCCCTAGCTTATAGGCTCTATCTAAGACCCTTTTTATCCCTTATATAGCCAGCTAGTACTATCTGCTATACTACACTCGTGCTAGTCCATAATATTAAGGAACGTTTCTTAGCTAGTAGAGCGCTCGCCTATTAGGACCCTAACCGAGATACGCGCGTCGAATATAACGCTTCTAGATTCGCTATCGGCGGATAACTAGTTTAACGATATTATACTCTTTAGTACCCTATTACTTTCTTTTTATATAAGATATTATTAGTTAAATAGAACTACCCGATCTACGATAAAGAACTTCTCTTAATTATTACCGGAATTACTAAATAGTATATAGAACTATATAATTTAACTTTTTTAATAATTATTACGGATTATAAAAACCTAGAATACTTCTATAAGAAGAGATACTTATCGGAATACTAAGTATACTAGATAGAGTTACTAGAAGTACTACTTTAATAGAAGATAGTTTATCGGCTTAGTAAACTATTATAGATCCTAAATACTCTCTCGCGTATAAATACTTACGATAATAGTTCTAAATACTCTAAAAACCGGTATTTATAGTTCTAGAAAGAAAACTAGGACTTTATAGTAATAACTTTAAAAATAGATATTAGAATATAACCTTTTCGCTAAATAGAACTTTAAGACTAATAAGAAGCTATAAGAGTAGTAGACTATTTATATAAAGAGTTTATATAACTAGTTCTTAAGAAAGCGCTAATATTCCCTTCGAAATTAGTACCTCTTATAATAGCCTAGATCTCGGAAGTATTAGTTAATAAATCCTAACTCTTTCTATACGGTAAACTATAGATCCTAAACTACGAACTTCTCCGTATAGTTTTAATTTAATAGTATTACGACTTAGTTATCGGAGGATACTTTAGCTATAAAACCCTTATTTCTTTACTTATACGATAATTCTTCTAATTAGGTCTCGGAATAGATACTTATAGATTTATAAGGACTTATTCGATATATAGTAAAACTAAAATTTAGAGGTAAAAAAAGTATAATCTATTATAACCCCTACTAATACCGTTACGAAACTAGGCCTCTATTTTAATAGACTTTATAATATATCTACTAAACGAATAGGGTTACGAGTAGCTATTAGTAGTTACGGACTACTTTTCTAAAAGCCTTATCCTAATACTATTAAAAATAAGGGAAATAAATAATATAATTAAAGTATTTTTAATTTATATTTATATATATTATAAACCTTTTAAATTAATTATTTTAAATAGAGGAGGGTAATAGATTAATAGTTTCTAGAAATACTTCTACGAGCTATTAAAAATCGAAAAGAAGCTCTTAATTACCTACTATCTATAAACTAATAATACTACTAAAAGGATAAATTAAGAAGTATAGTAGTTCTTATACTATTATATTACTTTTAGCTAATAGGACTAGGCTATTTAGTTACTAGTAGTTTAGTTAGCTCTTAGTAACTAGCCCTAGTATATAAGAAGAAGTATTTTACTTTTTTTTACTACTTATAGTTATAATATAGACCCGATCTAAATAGATAAAAATTAGAGTAAATCCGGTAGTAAATATACTATAGCTAAAAATATAGTTTTAAAGCTATAAGAGATTTAATAATAGGTAGTTACTACTCTCGTAAATAATTAATAAATAATAGAAAAGTAAGCTAACTAATATAAATATACCGCTAAAAACTTTAAAATAGGCGATTAAGTATAGTTAGACTTTAGAAATATCTAAACGGGGTATTTAAATAAAAAACTATACTAATTATATACGAAATATATAGTTATAAATATAATTATACTATATATCTACGAATAAAATATCCCTACTAGTATTTATAATCGCTTTTATTCGGACTTCTTATACTTAGTAGAATATAAAAACCTACTATTATAATACCTTTATAATAAAATAACCCTACTAATTATAATCGATAGAAAATACGAATTCCGAGTAGAGGCGATTTTATATATAAGAAAATAATAGAATAAGTATATTATATAAATAAAATAAATAAACTATAAAACCCTTACTCTAATAAGCCTAGAAAATATCGAAGGTACTAAAGTTTTAAATAACTAAGAAGTAAAGTAGGGAAGTATTTAATAGAATAATAGATTAAAAAAGTACTATCTAATAAGAATTAAGCGCTTAAAAGTATAATAAAAGAGGTTTAATACTATAGAAAGAGGAGAGAGAAGGGGTAATATTATAGGGTAAGACCTATTAGACTTAAGAAGTTATACTATAAGTATATAACTATATTACGAGCTAGGAAGCCCTACTTTAGATCCTACGAGAGCTTCGTTTTAGCTTACTATCGTTATCTAATTAATAAAAGTCTATCGGCACCCTAAATTGCTATTTTCCAGCGCGTTGCCGTCAACATTAGACTTAAATAAATCTACTTAAATACTTATAAACCTATTTAAACTACTACTACTTTTACTCGCTAATATAACGAAAATACTAGTTATTAAGAAGATTTTCTACCCCCTCCTCCCCGGGTTTATTATAAAGAATACTAAAGTTATATTACTTATCTTTATTAAAGCCGATATCGATATTAGTAAACTTAATAACGAGGATCTATTCGCCCTTCTAGAGAAGGGCTACGAGAAGCTCGTAGTAGCTAGCTTAATTAAAGTCGATATTAATAGGGTACGAAGCCTACTAAGGGCTTTATAAGAGGATAATATTATAGAAGATATTAGAGTAAATAACGTTTTAGTAGATATAACTAATAATAAGTTTAATACGTAATTTATATAAGTAGCTAAGGAAAATTAAGATAGGGGGTAATCGATAGGGTTTAGTAGGGTCGTCGGAGGGTCTAAACGTAGGGCTCGATACGGTCGGAATTTAGTATAAGTAATATATTAGGTCACGTAGGGCTAGCGTTTCTATCTATAATCGGTTTTAAATTAATAAAAAGATACGTTAATACTTTAAGCCTTTTAACGCCGTTGCTCAGGGCAAATACTTTTAATACTATTTACGAATACCGATAGCTTTTATAATAGGCTCCGATAATACTTATATTAAAAACGATATTATTATAACTATTAAGTTACTCGTAAGATTACTAAGATTACTAGATTTATTCGCTTCTATACCTTTTTCTTTAATACTTTTTATTTTACTCCCCGCGCCTACTAGAATAGAGAACTATACTTATTTACCCTTACTCGCCGAGTTCGATAGCTTTAAACTAGAATATCGAAATTAGCGAAGTAAAACTTATATAAAATTTCGAATCGATATATAGGCGCTTAGTAGTATCTCTAGTTAAATTACTATTCTCCTTATCGTTATAAAAGGCTCGGCTAATAAGAACTATACTTTTTTTATTAGTACTAAACTTAAAAAGGGAATACTTCTACTATCGAATATATAGACTTATCTAAATTATCTATATACTAACCCGGACTATAAATACGCTACTTAGATAAAATAGACTAATTTAAAATAAGGAATTTTAGATTTCGATATTTATTATATTAAATTTAAATACCTATTAATAGAAGCCGATAGATTAAAATAGGCTAAAAGTATTAAGATTAATAACCTTTATTATACTATAAATTAGTTAATTCGAAGTACTACTATTAGTAAGACTATTAAGGATACGCTCGTAGAATAGGTCTAATACTACTACTATATTTAGGCTAATATATAGATATTAAAAGCCCTTTCTACTATTTATATTACGCTATATCTACTATCTCTAGCTTATAGTAATATTACTATTACTATCTCTAATACTTATCTACTTTATAACCTTATAGATATCGATTTAAATCTCGCTCTTATATAAATCCCTATCTAATATACTCGTAAGAATACGCCGAACTTAAATAGATACCCCGTCGGCTTAGGCTTTTCCTCGGACTTTTAGTATTATAGAAAGCGCTCGAAATAGGTAATATAAGAGGAAATATTATACTAAAAAGTAATTAGTATTTACTTCTAGTATAGATATCTAGGTTATATTATTACTTTCTATCCTTTAAATATATTTTAGAAGAATAGGAAAACCCTTATTAAGATTACTATTACTTATATTAATCTTATTTTTAATACTATTATTAAAGAATCGGAAAACTAGTTACTTTTATCCTAAATCGCGTATAAAAGTATAAGAAAATTTAAATAGAATACTAGGAGTACTAGGAAAAGATTAAAAAAATAGATCTACCCTTTTTTAAAGTAGATATTATAATTAATTAAATAAGCTATACGAAATACCTACTTAATTTAAGCTATTCTTCTAGTACTCTAGTTAATAATAAACTAATAACTTATTTAAACTTTTTATACTTTAAAATAGAACCTAGAATATTAAAAAGAATTACCGGAATAGCTAGAATTATAGATAAAATAACCTACTTCGAAGTAGATATCGAAGGCTATTACTAGTACTATTATTACGCCTATTATATAGTAAAAGCGAGTTAAGACCTAATATTAGGGCTCCTATAGCTTACGGAAAATAGGGTTACTTATAATAAATCTACCGATATTACTTTTATTTTAACCTCTAAAACTATCGTCTATTACTTAAAAGAATTTATTTATAATACTAAATTAATAATTATAGTTATTATAGCTACTAAAATTAAGCGTATAAAAAGATAAGATCCGAGAGCTTTTAAAGTCTTTACTATAAGCTTATAAGATATTAAATATACTCTCGAGAATAAGAAATAACTAATACTAGAGTAAATTTATAAATACCTATTATTTTAATATACTTAATTCTAGGATATTTTTATATATAATCGAGAAGAACTACTACTTTACCGAAACGACTTAAATATAAATATCGATCTAGTTAAAAGAACTAATAGAAAAGATTTAAAAGTACTATAAGAACCCTTATATAGTAAATTACGAGATAAGCTTCTCGTACTACGAAAGTCCCTTATAGACTTACTTAAAAAGGGGTTTATCTATACTAGTTAATTAGCTGCCGCCGCCCTTATACTATTCGCCTATAAACCTAGTAGGGGTTTATAATTCTATATCGACTATAAGGCTCTAAATAGCCTTACGAAATATAATTATTACCTTTTACTACTAATCGGAGAGACCTTATACTAGATTAGAATAGCTAAATAGTATACGAAACTCGATATAAGATTAGTATCTTATCGAATCCGGATAGTAGATAAAGATATCTAGAAAACGGCTTTTTATATATACTATAGTCTATTCGAATAAGTTATTACTCTTTTTAGTCTTATAAATAGTCTTTCTATATTCTAATACTTTATAAATTAGGTTTTTAAAATCTTCTCGACTACTATATCTTAACTTATATAGATAATATCCTTATCTATACGGATAGTACCCTCGGAGAGTATAGAACTTAAGTAAAAAAAGTACTATTATATCTCGAAAAAACTAGTCTATACTTTAATATCTCGAAATACGAATTTAAAATTAAAAGTATTAAATACTTTAATTTAATTATTAAAGTTAAATAAAGTATATTAATAGATCTAGCTAAAGTCGCTATAATTTATAAATAAGAAGCTCTTACGAGTATAATAAATATAAGGGGATTTATCGGTTTTACTAATTACTACTATAAATTTATATAGGATTTTAATAAATTTATAACCCCTTTTTATTAGCTTATAAAAAAAGATATATTATTCGAATAATTAGAAGTAGTATAATAGGCTTTTAAGACCCTTAAAGAATATTTCTTAGCCGGTAAAGCGCTCGCCTATTAGGTCTTTAACCGAGATATATATATCGAATATAATACTTCTAGATTCGCTATTAGAGGATAACTAGTTTAATAATATAATATTTTTTAGAACTTTATTATTTTCTTTTTATATAAGACATTACTAGCCGAATAGAATTACCTAATTTATAATAAAGAACTCCTTTTAATTATCGTTAGAATTACTAAATAGTACGTAGAATTATATAAATTAATTTCTTTAACGATTATTATAGATTATAAGAACCTAGAATACTTCTATAAAAAGAGATATTTATAGGAATACTAAGTATACTAAATAGAATTATTAGAAGTACTACTTCTATAGTAAACGGTTTATAGGCCTAAAAAACTATTATAAATTCTAGATATTCTTTTATATATAGATACCTATAACGATAGTTCTAAATATACTAAAAACCGATATTTATAGCTCTAGAAAGAAACTTAGGACTTTATCGTAATAATTTCGGAAGTAAATACTAGAATATAACTATTTTACTAACTAGAACTTCGAGATTTATAGAAAACTATAAGAGTAGTAGACCTTTTATACGAAAAACTAATATAACTAGTTCTTAAAAAAGCGCTAATATTCCCTTTAAGATTAGTACCTCCTACGATAGCCTAGATCTTAGAAACTTCTATTAATAATTCTTAATTCTTTCTATACGGTAAACTATAGATCTTAAGCTAAGAACCCTTCTATACGGCCTTAATCTAGTAGTACTACGACTTAGCTATCGGAGGATACCCTAATTATAAGACCTTTATTTCTATACTTATATAATAATTCTTCTAGTTTAAATTTAGAATAAATACTTATAAATTCGTAAAAGCTTATTCGATATCTAGTAAAAATAAGATTTAGAAGTAGAAGAAGTATAGTTTACTATAACCCCTACTAATACTATCGCGAAACTAGGCCTTTATTTTAATAGATTTTATAATATATCTACTAAACGAATAGGGATACGAGTAACTACTAGTAGTTTCGGACTACTTTTCTAAAAACCTTATCCTAATACTATTACGAATAGGAGGGGTAGACGATATAGTTAAAACTTTTCTAACTTATATTTACGTATACTATAAGCCCTTTAAATCTATTATTTCTAATAAAAAGGGGTAATAGATAAATAACTTCTAGAAACGCTTCTAAGAACTACTAAAAATCGAAAAAAAGCTCTTAATAGTTTACTACTTATAGACTAATAGTACTACTAAAAAGATAAACTAGGAAGTATAGTAGTTCTTATATTATTATATTACTTTTAATTAATAGGACTAGGCTATATAATTACTAGTAGTTTAATTAGTTTTTAGTAATAGGCTATAGTATACGAGAAGAGGTATTTTACTTTTCTTTACTACTTATAATTATAATATCGACTTTATTTAGATAGATAAGAAATAGAGCTATATCGGTAATAATTATATAATAGTAAAGAATATAGTTCTAAAACTCTAAGAAGTCTAATAATAGGTAGTAGCCGCTCTTATAGATAGTTAATAGGTAATAGAAAAATAAACTAACTAATACTAATACGCCGCCGAGAACTTTAAAATAAGCGATTAGGTATAGTTAGACTTTAAGAATATTTAAATAAAGTACTTAAATAAAAAGCTAAACTAATTATACGTATTATATACTATTATAATAGTAATTATAGTAAATATTTATAAGTTTTATATACCTACTAGTATTAATAATTACTTCTATTTAGACCTACTATATTCGGCGGAGTACGAGGGCCTACTATTATAATAGCTATATAATAAGATTACCCTACTAATTATAGTATATAAAGAGTATAAATTCCGGGTAGAGATAATCTTTTATACTAGAAAATATAAAAACGAATATATCGTATAAGTAAAATAAACTAGATATAAGACCCCTACTCCTACGAGCCTAGAAAATATCGAAAGTACTATAGCTTTAGACGATTAGGAAGTAAAATAAAGGAATATCTAATAGAACGATAATCCGAGGGAGTACTACTTAATAAGAATAAAGTACTTAAAAGTATAATAAAAGTAATTTAATACTAAAAAAGAGAAAGAGAAAAGGGGTAATATTACGGGGTAAGACCCGTAAGACCTATAACGTTATAAGTATATAACTATATTATAAGTAGGGAAACCCTACTTTAGACTCTATAAGAGCTTCGTTTAACTTACTCTCGTTATCTAATTAATAAAAGTCTATCGGTACCCTAAACTGCTATTTATAGCGCGTTACCGTTAATAATTAATACTATAATTACTAGTTCTAAGTATCGGCTAGCGTAACCTTTTACTAAAGTTTTAGTATATACGTCTACGTTTACGTTAAATAGAGGTTAGTATTTAGCGAATATCTATTCTACTCTAGTAACGAATTAGTTAGCTATTTCGTTATTTATTATTTTTAGGTTAATTATATCGTCGTATATTTTTATTCTTTCTTAAATTAGCGTAGGTTTTATTACTATATTAAGTCTAGTCTATATATCGTACGATAATTTATAGTAGGCGTAAGTATTATATAGCCTACTACTAATTATATTTAGGAGCTAGGTTATTATATAAATATCTACCGATAGGTTTATATTAACTAGTTCTCTTTTATCCGGGTCGATTAAGATTATCCTAAAAGCCCTCTTAACTATTTACTTCTAGACTATATAATCGTTAGCTCCGACTAGTTTCTTTTCTTTTAAGTACTCGATCTTCTATTTCTTAATTTCCTTTACGGTAAGTATAGCCTTTAAGGTTACTTATTCGGTATTGTAAAGGGTTAAGACCCTTTTAAAGCCTCGGCTATACCCTCGCTAATTATGAGTAGCCCTATACGTAGCTTAGTTATTAGTTACGTAGTCCTTTTAACGTTATCCGGTACTCGTTATCTTCGCTACCGTCTAACTCTACGAATACTAGTCGGATCGATAAAAAAATACTATCCTTAGAACCGGAAGAATTTAAGCTCTCTAAAGATTTTATTATTTACTTAATAGTATAACTATTAGAGCTAATAATTAATAGTAGTAAATTCTAGTAGTAAATCCTCCGATAGTAGTAAATCTTTTAATAGTAGTAAATCCGAAAACCTAAAAACCCCTACTATCTTTCGATAGTAGCGAATTAGCCTCTTCTATCGAACTTAGACCTAGGTCTAAGCTTATAGAACTATATAGATTCCTCCGGGCTTTTTAAAGGCCCTTCGCTATATATAAAAGACCTTATACTTCTCGTAGGGTCTTTTTCTTCTTTCTCTTCTCTTTAGTTTAGAATATAATCTTATTCTATATAAAAAGGTTTACCTTTTATATAGATTATTATATTATT
>JAOYNU010046964.1:0-11161 GCA_026745395.1 Tympanopsis confertula | reverse complement strand
ATATAAAAGGGGTTAATATTAATATCTTTTTAAAATTATTATATAGTAGTAAGTTTAATATATAGTTTATATAGGTAGTTAAAGAAAATTAAAATAGGGGTAGGTAATCGATAAAGTTTAGTAAGGTCGTCGGAGGGTATTAATACGTAGGGCTCGATATAGTCGGAATTTCTAAAGTATAGGTAATAAGTTAGGTTACGTAGGGCTAGTATTTCTATCTATAATCGGTTTTAAATTAATAAAAAGATACGTTAATACTTTAAGCCTTTTAACGCCGTTGCTCAGGGTAATTATATATTTTATATATTCCTCTTTTATTTATAAAAAGATTAGGATATCGTCGATATAGGCGATATAGATATTATCGAGGAGCCCGCTTAAGGCTTTATTAATATATTATTAGAAATTAGTAGGGTTATTAGTAATACCGAAAAGTATAACTTAATACTTATACGATCTATAGTAAATCTTAAATATAGTAAACTCTTTAGACCCGGGGTCTATACGTATTTTATTAAAAGTAGTTATAATATCTAATTTAGTAAACTATTTTATCCCGTAGAGGAGGTTCTAGGTATTTTATATAAAGGGTAGCGGGTAAGTATCTCGGACTATATAAGTATTTAGTATTTAGTAATCTATATAGAAATAGTATTTACTATTTAACTTTTTTATAAGGAGAATCGGGCTCGAGAAAAGATTTACTAAAAGTATAATAAACCCGTTTACTAAATTCTCTTTTAGATAGTTATAAATATACTCGAGTTATTCGAATATAAATTAGTATAAAAGGGTATCTTTTTAAGGTAATTCGTTTTTAAATCGGATCTAGATATCGTCGGGTCGGTAAAGTAGTAGTTTCTTAGTATCTAATACGGAGAAAATATAAGTATATTTTTAGTATTTAGGTAAAATTAAAGTAACTTCTATAGGTAAATTTATATAGAATTCGGCGATTTTTATAATTTATTTTACCTTTTTTTAAATATATTTTTCGAAATTATCTTATTTAATAGCGGTAATATATAAAATCCTTATACTACGATATATTATAGTTAGTTATATAAGGGTTATAAAAGTAGTCGTCCCGTCTTTTTAGATAAGCTTCTAGTCGGCGAGGGAGAAGTCGATACTATAGTAATTAAAGAACTTCTTCCCGAGGAGGATATCCTATTCTATATTTATAATAAAGAAGTAGTATTATTATTCGAGTTTTTATTAGGCGAAAATAAAATTAGTAAAAAAGTAGTAATTAATTTCCCTAGTTTCTTTTCTTTAGAAGTTACTAAAAGAGATAAATTCTTTAAATTATTCGATAATTCCTATTCCCTAGCGAACTAGGTCCTAGGTAGTATAGGGGTTTATATATATATAGAAGGTTATTCCGGTATTATAATAGGTTTATATAAAGAAAAAAGAGTTTTTTTAATTTACTACTTAAGAGATATTAAGCTAATAGTAATTTTCTATTTATTAGTTCGGTCTCTAGTAGTCTTATAATAATATTAATCGGACCTAAAAAGAGTCTTTTCTTAAATTAACTCGTTTTCCGAGTCCTCCTCCTCTTTAATATTATAAATATAATCGTTTTTAAATTTAATATTTTTCCCTTTTTTTATATTAGTAGGAAGTACTCTACTTATAATAGTAGCGATAGAAGTAGTAGTAGTAATAAAAGTAGGCTAATTTATAGTAGTACTTTAGTATTTTAAAGTAAAATATCCGGTTTTTTTATATTTAAAATACTTTCCTTTTTTAGTAAAGTACTTTAAGTATAGGTCTTTAAAATACTTCTTATTATCTATATCGTATTCGAATTTGATATAAATATATTTATTATTATTATTAGTCGGGTATTTAAGAAAAGTAGTAGTAGAACTATAAGTCGAAGTATTAGTTATTATATAAAAGTTCTTAGCGTATTCTTAATAAATAAGAATAATATAGATAGAACTCTATTAGAGAAAAACCCTCTAGAATATAAATTAAGTATAGTTATCGTCTTCGAGATCGTATAAGATCTTAGCTCGGAGCGCGAGTAGTAGTTTCTTATAGAGTTCTTTTTTAAGATCGTCGAGAGGCTTACGGAGCGAGACGGAGAGTAGGAGGAATTTATAAAAGAATTTATCGCTATCTCCGCTTTTAGCTAGTTAAAGTTTCGATTAATAGGTATACTATTTAGTTTTCTCGTTATAATTAATAAAGAATTATTTTAAATACTCGATTAATTTATCTAAATTAATAAAAAAGTAATTTCTAAAAACTCTTAAAATAAGAAGTAGTTTTTAGTTTTCCTAGTAGTACGGGATAAAGCGAATTCGACTAGTTATTCGTTATTAGTATAGGCTATATATTTTTTAATAAAATAGAAGATTTCGACTTTTTAACTAAAGAACTTCGGGGTTATACTATCGGAGAGCTTCTCTAAGGGCTTATTACTAGATAAAGTACTAAAATAAGTAATTAAAGAGAAAATAGTCTAAGATTATTTATAAACTAAATAGACTCGGGTATTTAAGCTTTTAGTCTCTTTTTATAAAGTAATTACCTAGTATTCGAAATAGGTATTTATAATCTAAGTAATAGTAAATTAGTTCTTAATACTTTTAAAATAAGTAATACGGATTTTAGTAGTTAGGAGGTCGGCTTCTACCTCCTTATATCGTTCTATAGCGAGCTCGTATCCGGTATATAATTTATCGATCGTAATATAAAACCTAGTATTCTTAAATACTTATTTTTCGTATCTCGTAAAGAAAGTATTATAATTATTATAGGCCTAATAATATTAAGTTATTTAGTTATTATATTATAAAGTTATTATAATAGTATAAGAGGATAGGATACGGATAGTTTTACTAATTTAACCTAGGTTATTACGAATATACTTATTAATCTTATTAGTATTTATTATAATTTATTCGAGTTAGGCTTTTCCCTAAAGTATAGCGATAAGTAGGATATCGAAGGAGTTTAATTCGGCCTAATTAGTAGTAAAAGTATACTCCTCTTCGGCGAATTTATTAAGCTAAATACGATAGAAGAAAATAAGGTCGGGTATAAGTAAAGATAAAATATAATATACGAAAGTACGGAGGTGCTATTCAAAAGTCTGGCCCCCCCCCCCCCCTGTCATCTAGATTACATATAGCAGCTGGTACGGCTATTATAGCTAGTACGGCTAGCTTCTACTACCGTATAAAATTCGAATAAACTAGTAGTTAGGGAGGAGATTATAAATACGAGCTAGCTAGATAGTTTAGATATAGGTATATAGAAAAATAGGTATACTATAGTCTTCTTAAATTAGAACATTCGTACTATAGGCCAGCTACTATATATAATCTAGATAATAGGGGGGGGGCCAGACTTTTAAATAGTACCTCCGTACTCGTATATTAGGGGGTTCTAAGGGAATTATTAGTTATATTATTTAGGATTAAAAATAGTTTCTTTAGAGAATAAAGTAAGAGCTATACTTCCGAAAATAGGGGTAAAAGTATAATTATAATAGTAGTTTATTTTTTTTTCGGCGGAATTAGTAGTAACTATTATTATTAATTTTAGTATAAATATAATAATAGTAACGGGTTCTAAGTATACGAGTAAGTAATATAGCGTAAATTCGTTATAACTATCGAGTAAGAGTTCGAAGGAATATAATAAGGGTATATAAAATATAAACTAGAATTATTCCTAATAGTAGTTAATTTAATTTCTATAAATATATTACTAGACGGATTACTAGGTAGACTTTAGTACGGAGATTTTATAAATTTATAGAGATAAAGAGAAGAGAAAATCTCTACTACGGTAGAGCGCGGGGGATCCGCTTATAATTACCTAGTATATATACTATCCTATATAGTATTATATAGGGCTTACGTTATAGACAAAGTTCGTGACAGTAACGTAAACGTTCTATAAGCTTCTAAAGGCTTTTATAAGCTAAATTACGCTAAATTCGTATCTATCTAGCTCTAGCTTTATCTCGTATTCTTAGCGCCCCTTTCTTAGTAGTTATCTTCTTTATTATAAACTATACTAGTTCTATAGCGTTTAAATCTAGTAAGTTTCTAATCTAAAGAAGCTTTATAACGTAGCTAGTCTCGTAGATACGAAGCTAATTATAATAAAAGTAAAAAAAAGCTTTATCTTTTTAAATAATAGTACTTAGATAATCCTTTTCGTATTACTATACTAATAGTATTAGTTTAAAGAGAAAGATCTCTTATTAATATCGCTACTAATCGATACCCCCTTTAGATATACGTATAAGCTTACCGTTCGCTTAATTCTAATACTATAAAGCCTTTCGGCTAGGCTTCTTATTATATATCGTATCGTAGTAAGAAGCTTTATCTTTTATATACTACTTTTCCTCCTATATAGATTTTATAACTAGTTTAAGTATTTTATTAATAATTTAGATCTCGATATCGGCTTACTCGTATATAATTTTCGTCTCGGGTTTAAATATATAGTAAAAACCCTTTTTATACTAAGAAAAGTAAGCCTAGAATTAGAACTATTTATATAAAATATATATTAGTAAGTAATTAAATAATTAGAGAGAATAGGATACTAACTTCTATAAAGCCTTTCTACCGTCTCCGGATATAACTATCCTTAAATACTTTATTTAGCTACTACTAAAGACGGATACTACTACGATAATAATTAAAAAGTACTAAAATCTTATTACTCTAGATAACTTTTTTCTAATTTTTAAAAGTCTAGTACTACTATTCTAAGTACTAAGTAAATCGTACTATTTTCTAGGCTTCGTTTAGACTTAGTTTATAAGTTAGCTTAGTCTTCTAGAAACTAGTTTTTTTTAGTAGCCGTAGTACTAAAGATAAACTAATAAATATACCTCCTAACCGAAGATCGTTAGTAATCTTATCGTACGACTTCTCTCGCGTATATCTATCTATTAATATTAAAATTTCTATTTTATTAGTTAGTTCTAGTATAATCTTCGCCGGCTAACTACTATATAACTTAGTAGTAAAAAAACGGTTTTCTAGTAGCTTTAAGGGGTCCTAGTTAGCTTCGATTATACGGTTATAAGCCCTATTAACTATAGTTTTCGATAAACTAGTATATTCTATAATAATATTATAAGAGAACTTTAGGGCTTTAAGTACGTAGGCTATAGCCCTAGCGGAGATATCGTATTCTACTATTTTACTAGTAAACTAGTATATTATTAAAAGATAGAAGCTAGAACCTAACTACTAATTTATTCGAATTTTATACGGTAGTAGAAGCTAGCTGTACTAGCTATACTAGCCGTACTAGCTATCACACTATCTAATAATATGTTGATTTATAGGTGCTAGAAAGGTTAGAACCGGCTGAGATCGGTTCGGATTAGCCTAGAATGGGTCGGATCTAGCTAGATATAGCTTAGAACGGATAGATACCTCTCTAAAATATACGATTACTACTATTTATAGGTGTTCTTAATTAATCTTTAATTAATCTATCTCCTTACGAAGCTATCTTAATTATATAAAATCTATAAAGAAGAGTTTTTAGCTTTTAAGTACCGGAAACCCTTTTTTTAAAGAGGCGGATAAGCGTATCTAACTAGTACTACTAGCTATTAGTTAGATCTAAATAGGGTTTAACCTTACTTAAGTTTATCTATAACTAGTTTCTTTAAATTAGGTTATTATACTCCTTTTTAGATTAAGCTATTAGCCGGCCGTATAACTAATCTACTTAAATATATTCCGGAATAGTTTTTAGTTATCTAGTACTAATAAAACTAGAATTACTACTTCTATTTTTAGATATTACCGGAAAGTTTTAAATACTTCTCGGTATAAATACTTTATTAAATTATTTATAATTTATTTAGTACTAGGTATAAATTTAATTATAATATAGTCGTTTTCGGTTTTTTATTTTATATAATAATAGTATTTTCTTATATATATTATTCTATTTACTATTTAAGGGTTAGATATTATCTTAATCGCTACCTCGTTATCTATAAATACTAGGATAGGTTTCCCTTCTAATAAAAGTATTCCTAGGTCTTTAAGTATATTCCGAATCTAAACTAGTTCTCTACTTAGTAATAATATTAATATATACTTAGATTCTCCTAAGGATAATATTACGATAGTCTATTTCTTTACTAATTAGTTTATAGCCCTATTAGTAATTATTACTACTTATTTTATAGTACTTTTCGGATTAGGTACTCTAAAATTAGTATTATAGTACTTATATAACCTTATTTAGTTATCGGTAATATAATTAAACCCTAAATAATTATAGGTTATCCCTATATTCGTCGTTCTTTTAGTATACTTTAATAAAGTTTTAATTATTCTATAGTAGTTAACCCTAAATACCCTTAGCTTTTTTATTAAAATATTAATATTATACGCTATATCTAGGTATATTATATTTATAGTATATTATAAAGACCCTATTTTAGATCTAAATACCGCGGCCTCCTCTAGACTAACTTAATCCCCTCTATAATCGGGGTCGGTAAACTTTTATATAGTCTTAGGGCTTAGGGATTAGATTAATTTATAATCGGCTATACTTAATCGCTCTAGAATTCGCCCCTAGTACTTATTTTAAATTAGGCTTATACTACTATTAATACGGTTTATAATTCTTATTCTAAAGTATTAAACCGGAATACCTATTACCTCGACTTCGATACTATTCTAGTAGAGATCTCTAATTAGGCTTTCTAAACCTACCTCGCTTTTACTTACTATAATAAAATTATTAATATAAGTTTTATTAATAATTAACCCTATTTACTAATCCTATAATATAGTACTAATAAGGCCGACTAATTTATTCGTATAGATTACTAAGTCGTACGTACTTAACTTAAAATTTAAGTTTTTTAATTTTAAGTATAACTTCTACTACTACTCGAATCCGGCTTATCTTAGGCCGTAGAGGGGTTTAGTTACTCTTATTACTATTTAATTAGTAAAGTTATATTTTACCGCCTCTTTAGGGTATTATATTATATACCTCTAGATCTATAGTAGAACCCTTATAAAAATAGTAGAGTAGAGGTCTCCTAATACGTAAGCCTTTACTATATATATTAAATATCTAGCCTAATATAAAGAAGTAGTAATTATAAATAGTATTCTCTACGAGGTAGACCTAATTATACTTATATAGTACTCGTTATAATTAGTCCTTTTATATTATCGGAATCCTCTTATAATTATTCGTACTTTATACTTTATAACCTAGTTATTTATATTTCTTTTTTATTTATAAACTATTTTACTATCGATTACGTTTTTACCCTATTTTTAAGTAAATTTAAATATACTTCGTTCTAGTAGTATTTTAATTTCTACGTCTAGGGCTTATAACTACTATTAGCGGTCGGGCTTAGTTATAGCCTCTCGATAGTTAAGTATATTTAGATCGGCTTCTAAATATAGGCCTATAAATATACTATTATTAACCTAGAAAACTTCTAATTTTTAATTAGTTATTAAGAACCCTATAAATAAGTTATTCTTATAGGGGTTAAGGTCTTTACCGCCTAAGCCGCTAGTTATACTAAGATTACTATTATTAATAGCTTTTTTATTAATATCCGAGTCGGTTTCGAACTCTTTTTTACTCTTATACCCTCGTTCTAATACTTTACTACTATTAATAATCCTTACTATAACCTTATTTCCTAGGATCCTTAGCTAATTTAGTTTCGGCTAGGCTATTAGTACTAGTATTTTATTAAATAAGTCGGGTAATAGTAGTCTAAGTTAGTATTTATTAATATAGCTTTAATATACCTCTATAAGGGTATTATTTTCTACTACGGTTTTATTTACTATATAGTTAACTAAATCTACGTATACTTCTAGTATATACGGTTAGAATTCCTAGTAGATTTCTCTATTAATTATTACTAATTATATCCGGGTAAAGATCGTTCTAAATCCTATTTCTACGATATTATCCTACTCTAGGGAATAAATTAAAGTAGGTTCTAGCCTAATACCCTTTTTTAAGTAGTATTCTCTAATAGTACTAATATTAATATCGGTACTATTATTATACCGAATTTAGGTTACTAGGGTCTTAGATTCTACTATAAATATTTTTAATAGGGCTAAGTACTAATCTACTACTCTTACCTTACTTATAGTAACGACTACTTTCCTAAACTTAAAAATATCGTCTACTACTTAAATTATATATTATACTATAAGTAAAACGGGTCTATTAGAGGATATATCTAGGGCTAACCCTTTTCTAGGAATAACCTTATAAAGCTAGTAATATTTAGGGGTATATTTTAGCGATTTCGATTTATCGTATACTATATATACTATTTTATCCGCTAACTATTTAATTTTATAAAGGCTAATCCTAATTAGTTTAATAATATCTATATATTTATAAGTTATAGCTAGGGTATCTAGCCCTAGGTATACTATCTTTTAGTAAATAAACTATATTTTCTCTACTTTACTTTTAGTAAAGTTAATTTCTACTTCTTTTTTAGAGTTAGCTTCTACTAGGAATATAATAATTATATTATTACCTTTTCTAGGTAGTTTTATTAGTTCTCGGGTTACTACTTCGCCGACTTTTTAGGGGTTTCTACTTAAGTAAAAGTCGTTATCTACTATTCGGGCTATAACCTACTTATTTAAAGTACGAACTTCGTTATTTACGATCTTACCCCCTTTTCGATATTAGATCTTTTTTAAGATAATATAAATAAAGAAGTCTAAGATAATAATAATATTTATAAAAGTTAATTACTTTACTATACTTTTATCGACGATTAGTTTAATTATAGCTAAATATATATAAGTAGCTTTTATAAAGCCTTTACTTATTTTAAAAGTATACCTAGTAGGTAATACTTTTCTCGACCTTAGAACTACCCTTATTAACTCGTTACTAATATATATATCTAACCTTATATCGAATAACTATAGTCGAGCCTAATACTATCCTATTACTATTACTAACTTATAGTATATCTTAAATAGCTATAGTTATTTCTCTTTATATAGTATTATTAGTATCGCCTCCGGATAAAGTCGGTATTATTTAGGCTAGGGTTATTAGGGCTTATATTATATAGTTTAAGTTATATTCCTTCGTAATATACCTAGGTTTACTATATTTATAGTAGGTCTTCTCCTTTTTACTATAGTCGGTCTTCTATATACTACCCTATTTAGCTAGCTCCGTAATAAAAGCCGACTTATCTATATATATCTTAATATAGTAGTCGTCTTTCTTATAGTTCTTCTTACTTTATCTAATATACTTACTTCCGCTTATACTAGACTTATTACTACTATCTTTAGTAGACTTTTTAGGTTTAGTCTTTTATTTAGAACCTCTTCTATTATTATTCTAGGTACTATTAGTACTTTTTATTACTTTATAAGACTTTTAGTTATTATCTAATTTATAGATTAACTTAACTACCTCGTAGTAAACTTATTCCTATATAATTAGGCTTTTTCTAGATACTAATACTAGGTCTTATAAGTTAGTAAACCTCCTATAGTACCTTTTTACTAGGGCTTCTATATAGAAGTTTATCTCGATCTTAAATAGGGCTTAGTATTTAACGAAAAACTATTCCGCCTAAATTAGATATTATTCTACGGCTTCTTTAGGCTATATAGCTAGGTCGTAGACCTTATTTTAGAGGTTTCGCCTCTTTTAGGCTTATAAGGGCTTTATAGCCGATATAAAGCCCTCCTAGACTACTTATACTAATATACTTAGCGTATAAGTATTATATAACTTATACTAAGTCCTATTAGAAGTTAAATTATAAGGGCTATATCTATATTAGGTTCTAGCCCTCTTAGGTCGCCTTAGTCTAGATCTATCCTAATTAAAACTAGTAACCTCTTTACTATATACTTCTAGATAACCTATCTAATAGTATTTTCTAGTTTTTTAGATTTTAGATAATCTAGTCTTTATTTTCTAATAGTCTTCGAATCTATATTAACTTTTTTTAGTTAAATTATTAACTATACTAGTATAATCCTAGGCTAAGGATACTAGTTCTATTATAGTTCTAGATAATTTTAGTCGTCGATATTTATTAGTAATTTTATTAGTAATTTTAGTAAAATAGGTTTTTATCCGTAGAGTAGGGGTATCCTAATAAAAGTAATTATATCTATTACTATCTTTTTTCTTAGAATTAGTTCGATAATTATTATTAGTTTTTTTAGGCTTAGCCTACTTTCTTTACTTATCGATATTATATATACTATTATTTCTAAAAGTAATTAAGTATTCTATACCCTTTTTAAGGTTAAACTATTCTCTCTCGGTATCTATAGGATCTCCTCTACTAACTCCGCTTTTACTATAAATACTAGTACTAATAGTACTAGGGTCGGGGTTAATAGCCCTAGTTTTACTACTACTTTTTTTATTAAAATAGGCTATTCTATTATTTTTACTATTACTAGTACTAGTAGTACTAGCCCTAGTTAGTTCGCTACTACTAATAATACTAGCTATTCTACCCTTTTTAAAAGCGCGAAGAATAGGGATAATATCCTAGAACCGATCCGGGAGTTAATTCTTATAGTTATACCTAGTATAATTATATCGTTATCTAGTCTATATATAATCGCTTTAATTACCTATATATAGAACTAGGGTTATATAGATATAACTTATTTAAGTAATACTTTATACTAGTCTTCTATATTTTTTATTATTTATATATCTAGTATAGTTTTACTTTACTATTCTACTAGTAGCTCTAACTCGTTTATTTCCTCTTTTAACGAGGATTTTAATATTACTAAGGTCGCTATATTAAGTACTTTATTTATATTTATCTTCCTAATAAAAAGTACTAAACTTATAACTTATATTAATTTATAAGTACTAGAAAAGTTAGAACCGGCTAAAATCGGTTCGGATTAGCCTAGAATAGGTCGGATCTAGCTAGATCTAACTAGATCCGCTCGGATTTAACTAGATATAGCTTAGAACGGATAGATACCTCTCTAGAATATATAATTACTACTATTCTTAGGTATTCTTAATTAATCTTTAATTAATTTATATCCTTATAAAGCTATTTTAACTATATAAAATCTATAAAGAAGAGTTTTTAGCTCTTAAGCGCCGGAAACCCCTTTTT
>JAOYNU010046853.1:0-11174 GCA_026745395.1 Tympanopsis confertula | reverse complement strand
CCAGAAGTACAAACCCCTTCAGAATCTTATATAAGAATAGATGAAAGCCCACTTTGATCTAAGCCTATTCCACTGCTTCTCTCGTCCCCTGAAACCACGCCCGAGTCCTCATGGTCTCCCCTTCTAAGCATCGCCTTCTGGTGTCTTGTTAGTTGCCGATCGCCAGTGGAGCCGCTCTCATCCCGCCAAGTGACGACCAACCTCGCTACTCCCATCCTTCCCAATTTCCCCTCCTTCTGTCAACTGCGTTTGTTGCGATCCTCTGCATCGATTCTAAATCGTTACCTCTCCTTCAAGAGGGCCGATCGCCTTTGGACTTTGTGAGCCATTCCAATCCTTCCTACCCCCCTCCCACCCGATTCCCCTCATTCCTACTGCTAGGCACCGACGCTTCAGCCATCCCACCGCTGACCGACTTCTGCTCGAAGCATAGCCAGCTTACAAGCCCGAGTTGACAACAACTCGATAGAGCTGGCATTTGTCTCATACAGACCCTCGCCTGATTGCCGTGATTTCGTTATTTAGCGTCCTCTTGAACCGCCCCCGTTTCTCCGAGAGCGGGTGTTGACGTGCCAAATGTCCAACCCGCCCTTCACGGTCCGAGCGATCTTCGAGTATGCTTCGGAGCACGATGACGACCTCAGCTTCCCAATCGGCCAGGTCATAACCGTCACTGACGTGGAGGATGCCGAATGGTACTCCGGCGAATACACAGATGGCGCGGGGGCTAAACAAGCGGGTATCTTCCCTATGAACTTTGTCGAGAAGTACGACCCTCCAGCTCCTCCTCGCCCAACTCGCCCAACTCGCCCGAAGAAAGACTCAGAGCCCGCCCCCGCGCCTCCGCCTGCTGAAGCTGCGGCTGTGGCTGAGAGTGTGCCCGAGCCCGAGCCCGAGCCCGAGGCTCCTGCACCACCAGTGGCAGAGCCCGAACCTGAGCCGGTCTCTAGACAGCCTCCACCTCCTCAATTGCCTCAAGCATTGAGTCCGGATGTTGAGACCCCTCCTCAGCCAGTTTCTGCTCCCGCAGCGGCAGCGGCAGCCCCTGCCCCACCCCCGGTCAAAGCATCGAAACCTCCACCCCCCGTAGCGGAGAAGCCTTCTGGTTCTTCGTTCAGAGACCGTATTGCAGCATTTAATAAGCCGGCAGCAGCACCGGTCCAACCTTTCAAGCCAGGAGGATCTCAGCAACCATCTTTTATCAAGAAACAATTCGTTGCGCCCCCTCCCAGCAAAGATTCTTTTGTGGCGCCTCCAAGAGAGCCTGCCCCCAAGGTCTACAGGAGAGAGGAGGATCCCGACGTCAAGGAGCAACTTGCTCGTGAACCCCCAGTTTCGGAAAGCCGCCCACCCCCGCCTCAACCTCAAGATAACGAGGAAGGCGGCGAGGACCAACCGAAGCCGACTAGTCTAAAGGATCGCATCGCTCTTCTACAGAAGCAACAACTGGAGCAAGCTCAGCGCCATGCAGATGCGGCTCAAAAGAAAGAGAAGCCCAAGGCCCCCAAGAAGCCAACTGAGCAACCTGCGGAGCCCGCAGAGCCTACAGAGGAGACCCTTGATGTGGATCCAGTCCCTGCTGAAGCTTCAGTGACTGCGCGAGATCCCAGTGTTGATACTTTGAGAACCAAGGTGCCCCCGCCTCAGCCTACTCCATTCTCACCACAAGAGGAAGTCACCAGTGATGCAAATGATGCCGATTATTCTGCTGCAGCTGATTCCGAAGATGCCGGCGAGACATCTGCCAGCAAAGATGATGAAGATGAGCATCCTGCCCAGCCCGCACCTGTCCAGGCAGCTGAGCAGACTGAAGGAGAAGAAGCCGACAAAGAGCCCGAAGAAGATGATGAAGAGGAGATGGACCCAGAAACTAGGCGGCGAATGGAACTTCGTGCCCGAATGGCGAAGATGAGTGGTGGCATGGGCATGGTTGGCCTATTTGGTCCCCCTGGTGGTATGCCAGGCATGGGGGCTCCGGCGCCTCCACGCAAGTCTAAGCCTGCCGCTGAGTCGGACGCTGAGCCCACTTCGCCCAGCGCTGCTGCTCCTCCAGTTCCCATGGTTCCGATGCCAGGAATGAGTTTGCCCAACAAGCCTACACCTGCCGAGGTTGAAAAGGAAGAGGAAGAACCTGTCGCATCCCCCATCACTGAGCAACATGCTGCACGGGACGTTCCTGATGTCGAGGAAGTTGTTCATGACGGTCCTCCGCCTAGAGCTTCTACCGACAGGCCTCTACCACCTCTGCCTCCTTCTCGTGGTGAGTCTCCTTGTCGATCGTATGCTTTTGGATATCACTGACACTTTTCGAACCTATAGCCCCTGCGCCTCCTCTTGAGTCACGGCCTGTTCCGCCTCCACTCCCAACAGAACAGCCTGCTTCTCCCCCGCCTGTTCCAGGAGGTATGTACACTTTAAGCTTTATCCATGTTCGATGACAGTGCTGATTGATTTGAAGGTCGTCCAAACATACCAATTTCCAGGACTTCTACAACTGACCACGGAGAGGAATCAGATGATGAACTCTCTGTGCACGCCAGGAACCTGTCTTTGAGCTCTCCGTCTGGTGCAGCACCACCTGTCCCAGCTCCTCAAGTTCCTGATGGCTCAGACTCTCGTCGCTCCTCTACTTACGAAACTACGCCTCCTGTCTCGGCAGCTGAAAAGAGAGCAAGCCGCCCACCTCCCCCAATTCCAACAAGCCCTCCGTTACCACCAGCTCAGAGCCGGGCTCCACCTCCACCTCCCCCTGGTGATCTTCGCCGCAGGTCAACCGCTGATAGCCGCATGAGTGGCGTGTCCGCCCCGCGACAGGCTGGAGAAGATGTCGAAGGGGAGGTGACTGAGTATGATGGGGATTATGACACCGATATTGCATCTGGGGTGAAGCACAAGGATGCTTTGAGAGCGCATGAGCGTGACTCTAGCCTCGACGAGGGGCCTCTCGCCGATGACATCCAGTCTCCCCGTAGCCCCCCTGAAAGTCGACCTCCCCCTCCTCTTCCTCCCACTACGGCTCCTCGTGGAGTTCCTCCGCCGCCTCCTAGTCAGCCTCGTAGCTCTCGACCTTCTGTTGATACTCCTAGAGGTCCACCTCCACCTCCCCCGAACCGAGAGCCTTCACGCGGTTATGATGAAGAGTATGACCCCTTCAATTACGCTCAACCTCAAGTTGGACTCCCCACTCCACCGCCTCCTGGCAGTCGACCAGCGCCCCCTCCTACTCTCCCACCGCAGCCCATTTCGAAGGACTTTGATGATCTTTACGATGAGTCTCCCGTGGAAACCCAACAGAGCGAATTCGCTTCTCCGGTACAAGAACAGCAGCCACCTACACCTCAGGCCCAGGCACCTCCAATGCCACCGTCGTCGGCGCCACGAAGTGGACGGCCCTCAATGGACATGCTAAGAGGCAACTCGAGTGTTCGACGCTCCATGGACGTTGGCCGCCCGTCTGTCGACTTGGGATTCATTGCCACTGATGTTGATCTCGCGGAAAACACGCTCTGGTGGACTCAGCCGAACACACCCCCTCCAGCATTCCAGAATCGCAAAGATCTTCTTTTCGAGATTGAAGAGACTAGCACTACAAAGCGAGGAGGAAAGACCACTATCTCTAAGGATGTTTACGTTCTGTTTATCGACTACTCTCAGACCGTCATCAACGTGCAGTTCGACCCTAAGAACCCCAGCGATGCCAACCTAGAGCAGCGTCAAGAACAGCCGCCTCTCCTGCCTCGCCAAGATCAACTAGAGGAGGCCCACACCACCATTGGCACCCGTATCTCCGAGGCTGTCAACTCTATCCAAAACTCAACAGTTGGTGACGGAACCCCCTTTGGCTTGATTCAATACCTCTTGAACCCCCTCCCCGATGTCCTTCTTCCTGTTGGTACTCGAGCATATGGTGCAGTGGTATATGCCAACTTAGCCAATGCTTCAGTATCACAAAATGATGAGATCCGTGCGGGTGACATTGTCAGCTTCAGAAATGCTCGCTTCCAAGGTCACAAGGGCACCATGCACCAAAAGTACAGCGCCGAGGTTGGCAAGCCTGACCATGTCGGCATTGTTGTGGACTGGGATGGTACCAAGAAGAAGATCCGTGCTTGGGAGCAAGGTCGCGAAAGCAAGAAGGTCAAGATGGAGAGCTTCAAGCTCAACGATATGCGCAGCGGTGAATGCAAGGTCTGGAGACCCATGCTTCGTAGCTGGGTTGGCTGGGAGAGCAGCAAATAGGTGAAGAGATATCACCTACTCTTCTTGCAGAGTCGATGGAAATTAGTTGTTTTTCCGTGTCGATAAGCCTGACGAGGCTTGTTTATGAGTTATACTTGACTCGATTGCGCCGTCTGATTTTCTTCTTTTTGTCTATTACATTCTTCTCTATTTTCTTCCTGGGCCATCCTTCACATGTATGTGGTAATTAGGAGAGACTGGATGGTTACTGTGTTTACCTTTTGGAAATTTGAGCGAGCGTGCACCCTCCTTTTTGTCACCTCCGCAAATGCTGCATGATGAGTGCCTTTCCAACCTGTTACGTCCTTTCATCATATTGTCCATTGCCTGTATCTATTTGCAATGTATCCATTCTTGATGTTCAAGTTTATCTGCATGATATTACAGTAGTCTATAGGTTGTATTCTAGACATTTCTCCTAGAGCAGCAGAATACAAGCAAAACTATAACTTGTGCACATCTGGAGACCTTATAGGGTCACGTGCTGTTATTCACTCCTCAGGCACCAATATAATTTCCTTATCGCTCCGAGCGATTGCCCAACCTCCTCCATCGCAAACCCTCAACTTGAATTGTCTAGTTCCCCTCCGCCAAAATGGGCGGTGATCTGAATTTGAAGAAGTAAGTAATAATAAGTCTAATCCCCATAATTCCCAATGACGAATGAGCAAGTCACTAACCATGTCGCAGATCATGGCACCCATCGCTACTCCGCAACCAGGAGCGCGTATGGTCGGAGGAGAAGAAGGCGCTGGAGGAGCGCAAGCGAATTGATCAGGTCCGCCGCGAGCGTGAAGAAGAACGCCAAATCCAAGAACTCCAGACCCTCCAAGAAGCCTCGGGCAAGTCCAAGTCGATGAACCGCGTCGACTGGATGTACCAAGCACCCTCCAGCGCAACGGGCCACTACTCGGAGGAGATGGAGGGATACCTACTCGGAAAGCGACGAATCGATGGAATCCTCTTGAAGAACGACACAGACAACCAAAAGCTCGAGAAGGGCGCTGATGTCACTGGCGCAAACGCAGCACCTGGACCCTCCGTTGGGTCGCAGCGTGATACAATGAGCAAAGTCATGGCAGACCCGCTATTGGAAGTCAAGAAAAGGGAACAGGCTGCATACGAAGCTGCAGTGAAAGAAGGCCTCCGCCGTAAGGAGAGGGAGAAGGAACGCGGCTCGCGAAATGGTGAGCGTGAGCGTGATCGTGATCGTGATAGCGGCCGCGATCGTCGCCACCGTGACCATGATTCAAAGCGCAGACGCTATAGCGACGACGATGATGACCGTCGCCACCGTTCTCATCGATCTTCTCATCGCCGCCACCGTTCCCGATCGCCCGCTTCGCCTGAGCGTTCTTCCCGCCGACACAGGAGTGAACGCGATCGCGACCAGGATCGTGAGCGCCGCGACGATAGAGATAGGGAAAGACGCCGAGACGACGACCGAGGCCGTGGAGGTGACGAATACCGGCCCCGCCGAGATGACAGGGATCATGACCGCGATCGCCGCGACTACGGTGAGCGCCGCAGCTCATATTCCGAATCCCATCGCGACTCCCGAAACGACAGACGCGATAGAGACTCGGGCCGTGACCGGGACCGCGAGAACGGTCATGAACGGGAAGCCCGCAATATCAACCAGGATAGCCGTCGGGAGGAGGACCGTCGAGACCATTCACGATCAGACTACCGCAGCGGGAATGGAAATGGAAATAGCAACGGCAATCGCCGTGACTATCCTCCTCGAAACCGTGGTCCCCCTCCACCCCGTGCACCTGCCAAGGACCCTCAAGAGCTTGCTGAAGAGCGTCGCCGCAAGCTTGCAGAGATGCAATCCAGCGCTTCAGAACTTGAGACCGATCGTCGCCAGCGAATTGCCGATATCGACACCAAGGATGAGGAGCAGAGGGAAGCGGATGATAAACAGCGCTCGGACCGTGGAGCTTTCATGTCCCAGGTCCATAAACGCGCTGGGGAGGACAGTCTGGATGAGCGCATCCGACGTCAGCGTGGTGGACTTTCTAGAATGGAGGAAGATTAAGATTACTCTCGGGCTTCGAGGCTTTCAATCTCGTTTCCTTGCCCTTTGCATGCGATACCAAAATGAAAATACCCGCAAGAGGCCAGTAGTGTGCTTTCACGATCTTGCATATCTTTATCTCAGCGATTCCCATACATCAATTCAATTAATATGACGTATACTTTGAATATTCATTCGCAATCTATCGTGCAGAATCGTATAGAGTAATAATTAAACCGAAGTTATTAATGACCATTCCCTATGCTATCAACCTGCTATGTGAAATGCTGCCTTATCTACAAGTACACTCATCTAAACCAAGACCAGATAAACGTGAAAATTAAAGAAGCAATAGCTCTCCCGTCGCAGCACCACCAGCCAGCTGTGGCTGATAAGCCTGCTGTGAGTTTTGGGTGACAACGTATTGCTGACCACCACCGCCACCACCTAACTCGTTATCCTCAAGACCGCCAAGATTCATAGACGCCATTTGCTGAGAGCCAACGCCACTGAAGTATTGATCAGCAGCGCTGATGGCCTCGGCAGAAGTGGGATTTGGATTTGGTACACCTGTCGCATTAGGGCCGACAGGGAAGTTAGGAGGTGGAGGATCGTGGACGGGACTGATTGGGTTCCCTGTCGTGATAATGGTAGCTAGACCACTGTTGCTGGTTGAGGATACAGCAGCTGCTGGTGGGTTGTACTCGAGCATGCCTGCGGTGCCGTCTTCCTGGCGGGGCCGTTGAAGGGCGGGGCTTTGCTGAAGACGACGAGGTCGAGCTGCTCGGAAAACCTGGTGGATGGGCTTCAGGTACACGGTAGCCAGGGTTCCAACGTTGAGGCAAAGCTCTTCGAGGGTACGAGGGTCGAGTTTCTCGCTCTCGGCAGTAATTGGAGGTTTCTGTCCCATGACAACTTGTTTGGCAGTTGCTGGGTCGGTGGAGAGCAAACGCCAGTACATGTAGCCACGGTCACGGAGATCTGGATCATCAGTCTCTTCAGTGCACCATTTCAAGACCTGTGGCACGAGCTGTTGTCCCTTTGTTGGTCGTTGGATGAAGAGCTTCACTGTGGCTGTAAGGAGCGCGAGCTGTACCTCGATCGGCTCATCATGGAAGGTAGCAAGGTAGTCTTGTAAGAGGCCGTCCGAGTTCTCGATGCGGTCTGCATATTGACCAATGATCCAAATTATGGCAGCCTTTGCCTCGGGCTCGTCGAGATCATCGATGTTACTGATCACATGGCCGATGATACCTTCATACTGGTTGGGATACTTGCGGAAGATATTGCGGATCACTACTGTGGCTTCCTGAACAATGTATGGGATCTTCGCATCAACCAATTCCAAGAGTGTATCAATGCATTGTCGTGCTGCGGATTCGATTTTGATGGCAAGTTTTCCAATGGCACGGACTGCTTTGCGCACAAAATGTACGTCGATCTCAGTAGCGTATCTGTAAGAGAATTAGTGGCGCGGCAAAGAAAAGAAATCAGGAAATCTTACTCTCGAAGTTCCGCCAGAACGACGGAGATGTTTTCTTTCGTGGTCAACATGAACATTAATTCCAACTTGGTCACCTTGACATAGATGGGATCATTGTAGTTGCAAAAGAAAACACGAATGTCATTTCGCAAGACTTCGGGTCTCTTTTGCAAAATCAAGATTGCGTTTCGCAAAGCCAAATACTGAACTTCTGGTGGCTTTGCTAAGAGAGTAACAAGAGGCGGTGACATCTTCTTGCAGAGTGATGTGATATGCTTCTCTCCTGGGATATAATTCATTAAGTAAAGGATTACTCGACAGGATGTGAGAACGACAGCGGAATTAGAGTGCGATAGTCGTGGCGCGATACGTTCCGCTAAAAGAAGGGCTTCGGCGGTATCTTGGGGGACATAAGACATCAAGGCTTCGAGGATATAAGTTTGACCCCACCTGCGTGGCTGTTAGTCAAGATCGGGATTTTGTTGAAAACGATGCAAGCACATACTCAGAGCAGTCTGGCAAGATTGAAACCAGCTTGGAGGCACTGTTGTAATCGATTGTCAGAGAGATCGATTCACTACGACCCCAGATATCTACCAGCGAGGCCAGCACGCTGGAAACAACCGTGGGGTTTTCGTCTTTCAACATGCGATTAAGGCGGTCGATAAGGTCTGAGTTTTCGACCGTCTTTTTGTCGTGCTCATAAAGCTTAGCAACGCAAAACGCTGCGGTCTTGCGAACATAGGCATCGTTATCCTGCATCAGACGCTTCAAAGGCTGGAAAGTCGCTTCGACGAATTCGCGCACGTGGACATATGAGATCGTTCGCAAGGCAAGGGCGCGCACTAGAGGGTTGGTGTCACCCATGTCCTAGAAGCAGTTAGAGAATGCGCCTCGGTGCATGTAGCGCCGTGATAAGTCACGCTCATACCTCGACTAAAATGGGGAGGGCTTTCATCGCAACGTCGGGTTTCATCCGTGAGTAGTTGACTAAGAATAGAAAGCACCTGGAGAGGTATTATCAGTAATTGAACCCCAGAACATTCGATGCCTAGTACAGCCAGGTAGCGAAGGGTTCGTGATGGGCGTACATCTTCTTAATCTCTAGACTTGGTAGGTTCATGCATCCGATAACGTCGGGGAACAGCGCAACCATGTCGTTGTTGCTCATGGTCATATTGGCGACAATCTTCTTCAGGGCGATCTTTTTGGCGGAGTAATTTCTATCTTTCTTGCCGCCACTGTTGAGCTCCTGTCGCAGCTCGGCGACCTTGCCCTGTCGATTTCGCGAGAAGTGTGAGTTATTTGGCAAGGCATATGGAGCAAATCCAACAAACATGGGGTGATAGTGAAGAGCTTCAGGGTGAAACATGGGAGCGGTATTCCAGAGAACCCGGAAGGAGGGGAAATAGAAGTATGACGAGGGCCAAGTGATACAGTGCAAGTCGCATGAGGGGCGGGGGAGGACAAGAGAGCTAAGGCGCTCAGACTATCAAGAACGGTAAAACGTACCCTGGCAAAGAGCTTCGCATCTCCTCCGGTACTCATGATTGCGGATTGGGCGAATCGCAACGATTACTAGTGTCCGGTATGGCCTTGGCGTTGGGTGATTCAAGGCAAGCACATGCACGAGGCGGCTAAGGACAAAGAGAAGCAATCACAGCCGAGCGAGATATGACCCAGGGGCCTCAATTTGGGAAGCCTCGGTAGATGTAGAGGTGGAGTGGTAGGATAAGGAGCGACGTGAGAGTGTAGGTAGTTTCGGTGCCGGGAGGACCTTCGGATAAGGAGCGCCGATTAATCGTGTAGCTCGAGGGCGTCGAGAGGGCTCGGTATCATTGATTGGGCATTGTCCAGGCAATTCCAATGCCTTTTTTCAATCGAAAGGAGGGCGTGGAGCGGATGGACGATCAGGAGAAGGAACGGAGGGAGCGAAGGCCTAAGGCGGAGTGGGAGCTGCAGGGCGAATCCCTTCCACTTCCAACCGCCCACTCCACCCCGTAGAGCCCACTTTTTCGGTCCCTGCCACCTCATCTTTCCTCCCACATCTACGGCTTTAGGATCTGACTGAGTATCCAGCGATAATGGCATCAAGTCTACCTCCTCCACCTCCTCCGCAATGGGTGGTTGCGCTCAACTCTCCCCTGCCGCGTCCCACCAAAGCCGCCTCCAGCATCCCGGATCCACCAGGCTTCTCCAGCACTCGAGGGGGTAAACAGGTGAGCAATGGTCGCTATTTGAGCTTTACTTAACAGATCGATGTAAACTGATACTCCTCCCAGCGCCAGCAACAGCAACAGCAGCCGGTCGCGAAAAAGCCCGAAGATAACGATGCTCTCAAGCTCAAGAAAGCATGGGAGATCGCCATCGCCCCATCCAAGTCGATTCCTATGAACGCGATCATGATGTACATGTCCGGCAACGGTCTTCAGATCTTCAGTATTATGATGGTTTTCATGCTTTTCAAGGGCCCGATCCAAGGTCTGTTCAGCATCAACGCCGCTTTTGCCAAGTACGATACACCTACGACGCGCGGCCGACTTCTCGGTGTCAAGGCAGTATACGTGTTGATGCAGCTCGCATTGCTGGCCCTCGGTATTTGGAAGGTTAATGCGATGGGATTGTTGCCGTATGTTTCCCTTGGGCCCCTACAGCTTACCGTGCACGAACTGACTGGGATTACAGGACAACGAGATCGGATTGGCTGGCGTGGGAAACAGAGCGCTCACCTCTTGAGCGAGCTTATTTCGCCTTCAAGTGAAGTTCGAGGATGCTTTAGGTTTTGTAATATACAAATAATGGCCTTGGCAGACAGTCAATGCCCTGGTCCTCATATCTCTAATGTGATGCATTTTCAGCGTTGTCCATTTGGACGTCTTATTATATGGCCATCTATGCTATCGTTATCGTAACAGCGTTTCAATTCGTAAGATCGTACTCTCATGAGGTCTTTTCTGCCTGCTGTTCCTCAGCTATATCCTGTCTCTGTGTATCTCGCTGAACGCGAGCATCTTCTTTTTGCCGTCGCTCTTCACGCCAACGCGGACCTCTAGAAATCACAACAAAAAACAACGGAGCTGTGCAAAGCATGACGAGCGAAATAAAAGTAAAGCACCAACCCCGTCCCATTTTCGCCAACATCAGGTCAACCACTGCAGTAGCACCTGCTCCGAGCAGGCAACGGACAATGTTGTTTGCAGCGGTGGCTTTCGCCGCTTGAGTCGGGTACAAGTCCACCAAAAGAGTGCTCACAGTGTTGAAGCATGCCGTGAGCGCAAGACCCATCACAAACAAAATTGTTGTTGGTGCTGCAAGATGAACTCCGTAGTTTAAGCACCATCCAAAAGCAAGGATACTCAAACTGCCAACTGTAAGCGTGGGAAATGCAATCTCAAGGCGCGATCTTTCTATGGGGAATTCTCGCAGATCAAC